>ML360532.1:0-44081 GCA_005239505.1 Nicotiana paniculata | reverse complement strand
GTAGTCTAGGACCCACTAGCATGCCTTACGTGTTGTACCTGTAATCCTGCCTGTAATACTAAACTGCTAATATAATCAAAATCGTAATTGAATATCTTAAGTATACTAGAGTTCATTTTCTTAATTATCTAGAAAGAGAATTGATTCCTTCGTGGATAATTGTGTACCTGATAGGGTTGTATAATGGAAATATCATTAAACTTGGCAAATGAGTTTCAAAACAAAGATTTAAGACCTATATTTCATGTCCCTTTAAAAAGAATTTTACCACTTTCCTGAGAAAACGACTTTCTTGATAAAATGGGGACTTATTGTGTGGAGATGTTTAACTTCGGGTGCCTGAGTCGCATGTATGATTCACGAGCAGGATGACCATGTATTTGTGTGTATTCATATGAGCACCTGAGTCGCAGGCATGATTCGCGAGCAGGCTAGCCTTATTATTTTATGTATAACCGCGTCGCATGATCGATTCACGAGCGGGGCAGCTAGATGCATCTATGGTTCGAGCCATTCGACCCTCGGCGGTGCACAATTTATTATTGTTGGTCTGCGTCGTTCGACCCTCGGCATTGCTTGCGCATGATATTTACTGCATAGTTGCTATGATTTGCGCCTGATTACTGGCTTGGAATTTTAAGTTGTCAACTGAAATGACAGAGATTTAAAGTTATTAAAGATTTTTGGAAGAAGTTGTTCCTTCCCGTTGATTAAATTGTTATTTGATTAAATCACCCATAATGATTAATTGTTATTAATATGACGAAGGATTAAAGTGTTAAATGTGGAAAGAGTTGATAGTAATTATTCCTGATTTTAATAAATTGCCTAGGATATTCATGCTTAGTGTCACATTTGAATATTCTAAATTGACTTTTAGCAAGTGTCTAATTTGACCTCCCGTACTTACCTCTCTGAGGTTAGGCGAGCGACTTACTGAGTACACATTATTTTTATACTCATGCTACACTTGCTGTGCATTTTATTGCACAGGTACTTTCATAGCAATGTGGAGGATTCGGAGCCTTATGCGAGCTGCTTCATCCGGAGGCGATCCGCAGCTGACAGAGTCTCCCTCGTACAATATTTACTTTCATTTTGAAACTTTCTTTTCCAATTTGTATTTCGGACGGGCCTTGTGATGATTGTATAAATTCTTAGAAATTGCTCATGTACTTGTGACACCGGGTTTTGGGATGTGTTGGGATATATTTTTTAAAGTGTAATATTAAAACTATTGTTTTACTTAACAAATTTTTATTTATTTAATATGTAATAAAGTGCAAGGAAATATTTTCATAAATATTTAAACCGGAAATTATTTCGATTAATTAATGATTGGCTTGCCTGACAATGATGTCCGGTGCCATCACGACCTTATGGATTTTGGGTCGTGACACCATACTTCACGACTTTACAATAATCTCAAATTACTTTAGGAAAATAACTCTAAAACACTAGGAAAATTTAGATGTAATTTAAATATTAGTCCATGTGTTTATACCCGAACCTTCGATTGACATAATTAAATAATTAAAAGATCGTGTATGCATTCCGCATCTCGATACCTTTAGATTTAAAATAATTATGTTATAACCATGTGTACATTCCGCATCTTGGTCTGACATTTAATTTCAAAGAATTATCTTGTGTGCGTTCCGCATCCTGGTGAACACAATTAGTAAAATACAATAATTAATTAAGTGGTAGTAGATAAGCCATAATCAATAAAATACAGGAATAGTTAAAAATTTGATTTAAGCCTTACATTAGTCAATAAAGCGATCCTGCTAAAATCACGGGACTCGAGGGATGCCTTACACCTTCCCCTCGGTCAACAGAATTCCTTATTCAGTCTTCTGTTTTCGTAGACCATAAATTAAGAGTCAAACCGTCCTTTCGAAAGGGGATTCAAATAAAATATGACTTGGAACATCAAAACTCAATTCAAAGTGGCGACTCCAAATAATAAATAATCTCTTTTCAAAACGTCACTTTAATTGGAAAAACTCTTCTAACTCAACCTCGTAATAGGGTTGCGTGACAAAAAAGAGGTGTGACAACTCTGGCGACTCCACTGGGGGACAATTAATAAGAATTCGAGCTTTGTGTATTGATTATTGTTTGGCTTTTATCATGTTTTGGATATTATTGTAATTGGGAGCCTAATGTGCTATTTGTCACTTATTTACCGCTTTAATATTTAATTGAACTGTGATATAAATTGTATCCTCTTTCACACCCCTCTGAGTCTTGTGATAAGTGTCATACCTCCTTTTTCACCCCCAGTAAAATAAAGGGTAATAAGGGAGTTTTTCCACTTTAAGTGACATTATTCGGATTTGGGATTTATTTTAGTTTTCAGAGTCATCACCCGGATTTTTGACGATGTTCCGGGACACCGTTTATTGAAATCCCAACCGAGGAAATTTAGACTATGTTTTAAGTTGTCTGCGACCAGAAATTCGAGTAAGGAATTCTGTTAACCGGGGAGAAGGTGTTAGGCATTCCCGAATTCCGTGGTTCTAGCACGGTCGCTTAACTATTAATATTTAGCCTAAATTATCTGATGATTTACATAATTTAGTACATTGTGCATTTAGCCTTTTTAATTTTAGACCGCTTTAATATTTATGGAGTTATTTTGAAACAAGTTACGATGTCATACACTTGTCGTTTTGGTATACGTTGCAAACCGCGCCACATAAAATGTGCCCGCAATATACAACATGTTTATTTTAATATTGTTCGAAGTTATGGACGGGCCACATGAAATGCACTCCCGAATTCGAATTTACATTTTTCTTTTGACAGAAACTCAACTTTCTAAGCCTAAATATACATTTATTTTAGAAAAGTCATCTTAAAAACAACCAGTCAACCAAATCAGTACTAATGCATCAACTCAAAACTTTAGAGAAAGAAAAACATCACCACCCCTAACGTAATGGATAAATAAAAATACTTTTAATGACATAACCACTAATGACATCTACATTCCAACATGATGTAAATAAATTTATAAAGACTCGAGGACTGAGAATTATAAGAATAACATGAAAAGAGATCTCATAAATGAAAATGACTAGTTCAAACTTGCCAAAGTATTTTCTGGAATTCCAAACAAGAGACAAAGAGTAAATAGAAAACAGAACATTCCGCGGCGACGGAACAAGATTGAAAGAATGATAGGACTAAACCTAACTAAAAATTAATCCAACAGCTTCATTGGAGTTTTAACAAAGATAGGAAGACTAGAAGGAATGAGCCAACAACATATTTTGAAATCACTCATAAATAGAGTTATATCAAAGAGAAGGAGAAGAATGTGGACCTTAAATAAATCTTTCAATTGACGAAATTTTTCAGCAGATTACAACGGTCAGGATAGCGCAGCTACAAGCAAAATCCAAAACCGCGACCAAACTCGAACGGAATCGCGAGTCTCGAACTGAAACGAGCTTCAATTCTCGAGAATTTTCATATTTTAGAAGCAGAAACCAAAGCATAAATCCAGTAGATGTAGTTAGATTTTGTAGATCCACCACAACAAAGTTTCCAAAGAGTGTTCTTTATTCAATACTATTTAGAAGTTGAGAAAACATCAGTAGATAAAAAATTACCGAAGCTACATAAGCTAATTGCCTCCATTGAAGCTCCAAAATCTATGTGTTTGTAATATATCTTTTGGAGTGTTTCGATTTTGAAAATTGATTAGGCAAAGGTGTAAGCATTGACAATGATCCACAACTGAATGCTCATGATGCCCAACATTACTCTCTACAATTGGCTTTCAAAGTTCCAGATTCATACAAGAATACTCCTCAAAACATGTTCCCGGTTGAGATGGAAAAGCCCGACAAGAATAGGGAACAAGAGGATGACCAGAAGAATGAAGAGCCTGGAATAAACCATGAGAAACATACAAGGTTTGGGAGGCCACAAGAGTGTTTCGTTCAACGATTTATGCATGTTTCCCCATGTTCATTTTCCACCCGGTTTCAAGACCACCAAGTTTGACAAGTATCACGGGCATGGTGATCCCGTTGCCCATTTGAAGAGGTATTGTAAAAACTTAAGGGGAGCAGGAAGCAAAGAAGAATTACTCATGGCTTATTTTGGGGAAAGTTTGACAGGAATTGTTTCAAAGTGGTTCATAGATCAAGACATCTCTCACTGGCATGTTTGGAACGACATGGCTCAAGATTTTGTCCAACAGTTCCAGTACAATATTGATATAGTTCCACACCGCTCCTCTCTCGTCAACATAAATAAGAAACCAACAGAAAGCTTCAGAGAATATGCAATCAAGTGGAAAGAGCAGGCTGCTAGGGTCAAACCACAATTGAAAGAGGCAGAAATGATTGACTATTTTCTCCAAGCTCAGGATCCTGATTACCTCCATTACATATTGGCCGCCATTGGTAAGCCTTTCACTGAGGCGATTAAGATTGGTGAAATAGTTGAGAATGGCATGATTGGGCAAAAGTATGAGTCAGGAAGCCCTTAAGGCGACCACGCAAGCAATTCAAAGCGGGTCATGCAGTTTCGTAAATCAGAAAAAGAAAGAGGAAGGTTCCATGATGTCATCTGGGTTCGGGAGAGTTCAAAGTGGAATAGTTCCTTCTTATGTGAAATTCCAACAAGGAAACTCCAATTCTCCTCAACATTACTATCCACCTCAAGGTCCCGGGTACTCAGTTCCCCTGCAACAATACACAGTGTTTAATGCTCAAGCTTATGCTAGGCCTCCCAATCACCAACAATGGCAGGCACCGATTCAACAAGGCTCCCATCAACTACGCCCGAATTTTCAGGCATCATATAATCCTCGTCCCCGACAAGGATATGTGAGAAAGGAGAAGCCAAGGAAAGAGTTCACCCTAATTGGATAATCGTATACAAGCCTATTTCGAAAGTTGATGCAGTTGAAGTTGATTGAACCTGTCATTCCGCGTTATGTGAATCCAAATTCAAAAGGTTTTGATTCCAATGCAAGACATGAGTATCACTCTAATACCCAAGGTCATAGTACCGAAAATTGTTGGACATTAAAGAAAGCCATTGAAAATTTGATTGAAGCAAGGGAAATTGTGGTAACAAACAATGAGGATACTCCTAATGTCACAAACAATCCACTCCCAGCTCATGATAATACACATTTTATTGGGTTGATTTGTGATGATCGAGATTATAAGTAGTCTGGCAAGACAGGGATAGTTGTTGGAACCATAGGGCAAGAATCAAAAATGATAGTAAGTCATCCGCAATTGGTGTAGTTGATTGTGAAAGGTGCGAGTTCTAGTTTGAACTTGGCAGGTTCTGAACAACAATTCTCTATGTCCTTGGAAGCACAAAAAAGGTTGAGGTTCAATTGGATGGGCCAAAACTTTATATCCCTGGGCTCATTCAAAAGATCATTCCTAATAATATTTTCAGAAATATAACAAAGCCAGTTGTGATCCGACTTGTTGCACTACTCCCAGTGACAAACACAAAAACTATTCCTGGAATTATAACCAGACTGTCATGACGTACAAAGAAAAAGAGATAGTCGAAGAAGCAGATGAATACGGGGCTTGACCCACTCTGGAAGGTGCTACTCGCCAGAGGAATGGAGAAAAGCTAAGCAAGAAAGGGAAAGTCACTTGCCAGTGAAAGAAGCCGTTGCAGAAAAAGAAGCAGAGGAATTCCTTAAGAAGATGAAAATGCAAGACTACTCAATCATTGACCAATTACGGAAAACCCCTGCTCAGATTTCTTTGTTATCTCTGCTTTTGCACTCGGAAGAACATCGCCGTGTGTTGATCAAAACTCTTAACGAGGCATCTGTCTCAAAAACGATAACGGTGAATCAGCTAGAAAAAATGGCTGAAAGATTCTTTGAAGTAAATAGAATTACTTTCAGTGATAATGATTTGCCTAAAGAAGGGGCTGGGGTACAATAAAGCTTTGCATCTTATGGTCAAATGTTAAGGACATTACGTGAAAGGAGTCATGATTGATAGAGGCTCAAGTGTAGATATATGCCCTCTTTCTACTCTACAAGAGCTGAACATTGACACTAACAGAATTCGAACTAGTAATGTCAGCATCAAAGCTTTTGATGGTTCAAGAAGATACACTATTGGGGAAATTGAACTCACCATGACAATTGGCCCGATTGATTTTAACATTGTGTTTCAAGTGTTGGATATGAAACTTCCTATAATTTTCTTCTGGGAAGGTCGTGGATCCATATGGCCAGAGCTTTACCATCCACCCTACATCAAACGGTCAAATTAGAGTACGATAGGCAATAAATTATTGTTCATGGGGAGGACGAATCATCCGCCTATAAATACCCATCCATTCCATGTATCGAGGCCAAGGAAAGTTGTGAATCCCTCATATATCAAGCATTTGAGGTGATTGAGGTGGACCAAGTGGAAGAAGGAAAACCAATTCAACATCCCCGTCTGTCAGCCACATCTATGATGGTAGCTTTGCTTATGTTAAGGAACGGCTATGAACCAGGAAAAGGATTAGGATCCTCTCTACAGGGAATTGTGAACCCTATTGCTCCATTTTTGAAGAAATATACCTTTGGTTTGGGTTTTAAACCAACGTCAGCTGACATAGACAGAGCCAAGGCCCGCAAAAATAATGGTTGGAATTTGTCCAAACCAATCCTCACATTGCCTACTCTTTTATCAAGCCACAATTTGAAGAAGTCCAAAATCATTCTACTCAGAATGACATTGATGAAGTTTGCTAAGGTCTCAGGGAGATGTTCTATGAGATCAATATAGTTCAAGTTGGTAAGGGGCCCTAGCCGTGCAAGTGTTTAGCTGATTGGTCCAGATACCTCACTCAACAACTGGGAAGAAACTCATCTTCCCACCAGGAAGGAGTCTTGGTAGTCTTTTTTGCTGTTTTTTCCGTACTTAGATTATTTTAAGGGTTGTAATCCAGATATTTTAGTTTAATTGCTTTTCTTTGATGTTAATCCTTCTATCCTTTCAAATTCAATGAAATGAAGTTCCAGTTTCATAATAAAATTCCATCTTTTCATTTCCCTAATTTCGTAATTTCTTATCATTTTCAGTTTCGTTAATGTTGGCTTTAAAAACATGACATGCACGCAGAATTCATGCCCAGATCTTAAAAATTTGTCTAATCTCAGAATAATGAATCAAGAAGTTGAGTATGATGAAGATGAGGATTTTAAGGAAATAAAAAGGGAATTGGATCAATTTGAGAATAAGCCTAAGCCTAACTTAATGAAACTGAGGCATTTAACCTGGGAAGTCCTGAAGAACCCAGAGAAACAAAAATAAGTATTCATACTGAACAAAAGACTAGAGATGCCATAATTCAAGTTTTATTCGAGTACAAAGATATATTTTCTTGGTCGTATGATGATATGCCGGGTATGAGTGTCGATTTAGTTGTTCATAAGCTTCCCACACATCCTAATTTTCCACCAATCTAGAAAAAATAAAGGAAATTTAAGACAGACATGAGTGATAAGATTAAAGAAGAAATCACGAAGCAACTAAGTGAAAATATGATCAGGGTCGTCCGATACACCACATGGTTAGCAAATATTGTGCTAGTGCCGAAGAAGGATGAAAATTAGAGTTTGTGTTGACTATAGGGATTTAAAAAAAGCAAGTCCAAAAGAAAACATTCCCTTACCCAACATTCATATCCTTGTTGACAATTGTGCTAAACATGAGATCCAATCTTTGTGGATTGTTATGCCGANGACAATTTTCCCTTACCCAACATCCATATCCTTGTTGACAATTGTGCTAAACATGAGATCCAATCTTTTGTGGATTGTTACGCCGGATATCACCAAATTCTGATGGATGAAGAAGATGCAGAAAAAACCGCCTTCACAACTCCATGGGGAACATCTTGTTATATGGTCATGCCATTCGGTTTGAAGAATGCAGGGGCAACTTACATGAGGGCCATGACTACCATATTCCATGACATGATGCACAAAGAGATTGAAGTGTATGTTGATGATGTGATCATTAAATCCAGAACACAAGATGACCACGTGCAAGACTTGAAAAAGTTCTTTGAAAGGCTACGAAGGTACAATCTCAAACTCAATCCAGCCAAATGTGCATTTGGAGTTCCTTCTGGGAAGCTTTTGGGCTTTATAGTTAGTCGAAGAGGCATTGAGTTGGATCCCTCAAAGATAAAGACCATCCGAGAGCTGCCTCCCCCAAAGAATAAAAAAAAAGTAATGAGTTTACTCGGGAGGTTGAACTACATCAGTAGGTTCATCGCGCAGCTTACAACCACATGTGAGCCTATTTTCAAGTTGTTGAAAAAGAACGCTGCTATCAAGTGGACAAATGAGTGCAAAGAAGCTTTTGATAAAATCAAGGAATATTTGTCAAATCCCCCTGTTTTGGTTCCGCCGGAACCTAGTAGGCCTCTGTTTTTATATCTGTCAATAATGGATAGTTCTTTTGGTTGTGTTCTGGGTCAACATGATTCCACAGGCAAAAAGGAACAAGCAATCTATTATTTGAGCAAAAAGTTCACCACTTATAAGGCCAAATATACTCTTTTGGAAAGAACATGTTGTGCCTTAACCTAGGTCGCTCAGAAGCTTATGCATTATATTTTGGCCTATAAGAATTACCTCATATCCCGAATGGATCCCGTGAAGTACATCTTTCAGAAGCCGATACCAACTGGTAGATTGGCAAAATGGCAAATCCTGCTCACAGAGTTTGATATTGTTTATGTCACTCGTACTGCCATGAAGGCTTAAGCTTTGGCTGATCATCTGGAAGAAAACCCGGTTGATGATGAGTTTGAATCTTTGAAGACATATTTCCCAAATGAAGAGGTTAATTTAATTGAAGAAGTAGCCCAAGATGACAGTCAAACTTGGAAATTATACTTTGATAGGGCTGTCAACATCAAAGGCGTAGGGATGGAGCAATTATTGTATCACCTACTGGGAAACATTACCCTGCCTCGGCGCGACTTTGTTTCTTCTTTACAAACAACACGGCATAATATGAAGCTTGCATCATGGGTCTCAACATGTCAATAAACCTAAATGTGCATGAATTGTTGGTGATGGGAGATTCAGATTTGCTTATTCGGCAGGCTCAAGGTGATTGGGAAACTTGAGATATCAAGATCATTCCATATAGGAAATGTGTGGAAGATCTTAGAAAAAGGTTCAAGTCCATGGAGTTCAAGTACATTCCCAGGTTTCACAATGAATTAGCTGATGCCTTGGCCACCCTGGCCTTAATGTTTCCATATCCGGGTAATACTCAAATTGACCCATTGGAAATTCAAATTCGGGATCAACATGGTTATTGCAATACAATTGAAGCAGAACCAGATGGTGAACCATGGTACCGTGATATTAAATAGTATCTGAAAACAAGAGAATATCAGGTACATGCTAATGGGGATCAAAAGAAAACTTTTAGGTGACTCTCTAATGGTTTCTTTTTGAGTGGGGAAATCCTATACAAAAAAACTCCGGATTTGAATTTTTTGAGATTTGTGGATGCCAAAGAAGCTGAAATGATTATGAATGAGGTGTATTCGGGAGTTTGTGGTCCGCACATGAATGGATATGTTCTATCAAAGAAAATCCTTCGGGAAGGATATTATTGGCTTACTATGGAACGAGATTGCTTTCGTTTTGTTCGCAAGTTCCACCAGTGTCAGATTCACAGTGCTTTGATTCACTCACCTCCTTCAGAGTTATATCCTATGTCAGCTCCTTGTCCTTTGGTTGCTCGGGGAATGGATGTCATCGGCCCAAAGCCAAAATCTTCAAATGGGCACAAATTCATCTTGGTTTCAATTGATTACTTCACCAAATAGGTGGAAGCTATTATATTGAAGGCATTCACCAAGAAAGCAGTAGTAGACTTTGTTCACTCAAACATCATCTGTCGTTTCGGTATTCCAAAAACCATTATCACAGATAATGCTGCTAATTTGAATAGTCATCTTATGAAGGAGGTATATGAACAATTTAAAATTGAGCATCGCAATTCTACTCCTTACCGACCAAAAGCTAATGGAGGTGTTGGAGCTGCGAATAAGAACATCAAGAAGATTCTTAGGAATATTGTTTAAGGGTCTAGACAATGGCACGAGAAACTGCCCTTTGCTCTTTTGGGATAACGAACAAATGTTCGTACATCAGTTGGCGCAACGCCCTACTTGTTGGTTTATGACACTGAAGCAGTCATACCTTCTGAAGTTGAGATTCCTTCTCTCCAAATCATTGTTGAAGCAGGGATCGAAGGCACTGACTAGGTCAAGTTCTGATTGGAATAATTGAGTTTAATTGATGAAAAGCGTTTGGCAGCAGTTTGCTTTGGTCAATTATACCAACAAAGAATGGCACGTGCTTACAATAAGAAAGTGCGCCGAAGAAAATTTCAGGTAGGACAACTTGTTTTGAAACATATCTTTCTGCACCAGGAAGAAGCAAAAGAAAAGTTTGCCCCGAATTGGCAAGGTCCTTACCTCATCAAGAAAGTATTGTCAAAAGGAGTTCTACACTTGGTAGATATAGAAGGAAAAGTGACTGATATATCCGTTAACGCAGATGCGGTCAAGAGATACTATATCTGACATGCCTTTGTTGGGGACATTTTTATACTTAGCATTTTCAGGTTGGGATGACGAAAGGCTATCATTCTCGCTACCCAAACACTGGTTAATCGTGGTTAGCCCTTTGAGGACTTGTTTATATTTTTTTGTTTTCCCCTCTTTTGGAACCAATGTACATAAAAAAAAGGAATACAAAAAAAAATATCAAAGAAAAATAGAGAAAAAAAAAATTATCAAAACAAGTTCATATTAGTTGAACTACGTCCAATCTGATTCCGAGAGGATATGTAGGCAGCCTCACTCTGCGGTTCGGTCACACCAACACAAAAATCCACATTCCCCAATATTCAAGGAAATTGGGGTACGCTTTTATTTTTATTTTTTATGTTTGTTTCATCAAAATAATTCCAAAAGTAATAATTCAGTTGAATAGCTCTTTTACCTTTCCCTGCTAAGACCTTCTGATCAACTTTCGAGAATGTTAATGTAACGACCCGGCCGGTCGTTCCGTGAGATTAACCTTGTTTCCCCAATTTTTGCTTTATCATATATTGCTTAGCCTGTTTGTGTTGTGTTGGATCAGTTGGTTTGGGTTCGGAGTAGTCATGGTGAGAATTGAGGCACTTAGTCTCTTAAAGTAGCCTAATAGTTGAAAAAGTCAACTGAGAGTTGATTTATTGGTAAACGACCTCGGAATGCAGGTTTTATGACTCGGATAACTTTGTTAGGTGATTTGGGACCTAGGAGTGTGTTCGGAATGAAGTTTTGATGTCCGGTGTAGAATTAGGCTTGAATTGGCGAAAGTTAGTTTTTGGCGATTTCAGGTCGACAGTGGAAATTAGGCTATCGGAGTCGGAATGGAATTTCGGAAGTTGGAACAAGTCCGTAAGGTCATTTTGGATATGTGTGCAAATTTTCAGGTCAATCGGATGTGTTTTGGTTGGTTTCGGCATCATTGGCAAAATTTGGAAGTTTCGAAGTTCATAGGTTTGATTTTGATGTAATTTTGGTGTTTTTGTGTTTCGAAGGCTGGACTAATGTTGAACGATGCTATGGGGTGTGTTGGTATGTTTGGTTGAGGTCCCGAGGGCCTCGAGTGTGTTTTGACTGGTTAATGGATCAAGTTTGGATGTTGGAAGTCCTTCTATGCGATGGCGTGGGTAAGAATGGAGAGCCTGATTGTGAGGATATGATACGCCACGAGGTGGCTTGATATTAGCGCTTGGACTGAAGGAGCCCCTCCGGAGTCTGTACACACCCCTAGTGAGCGTAGGTACCTACTGAGTGCTGAGTGCCGAGTACCGAGTGATGAGTGATTGGGAGGCATGAATGACAGTGAGGTTGCCCGAGCGGCTGATACTGAGTGGCTGTGAGGTGCTGAGTGTTGTTCTGCCCGAGGGGCGATTTATGATTCATGTTTTTGGCCGAGGAGCTACTTATGATTTATTTCATTTTCACACTAAATTTTTCGGTTTGAATTTGTTGAAAAATACATTTTTCAAAGTATTTTTCTGAAATTGGTTTTAAGGCATGATGATTTCATATGTCTATGTGTATACTGTTGGAAAGATATGATGTGCATATTGTGAATTGATGATATTGATTTTTATGTGTTTCTTGCCGCTTAGACTTGATTTATTTTCATTACTACTGAGTTGGCGTACTCACATTAATCCCTGCACCCCTGTGTGCTGATACTGAGCATTAGCTATCTATTCTGTGCGGAGCCGGAGTTAATATAGAGGTAGTTGTTCAGCGTCCGCAGCATCTCTATTTTTCCTTCTTTTGTTGTATCTAGATATTCGTTCGGAGGTTTTGTATTATAATAGTATACCTTTTGGCATATTTTTCTTAGATGCTCATGACATGTTGAATCCGGGTTTTGGGGGTTGGTTGGACTATTTAACTGTTTATTTTGCCTAATGGATTAAGTAAATTCTATATAATTCATGAAATGCTTGCAATTTGTTGGGATTTTGGAAAGAAACTGTAAATATGTGATTATTGGCTAGCCTAGTTCCATGATAGGCACCATCATGGCTGGTTTAGGATTTGGGGTCGTTACAAGTTGGTATCAGAGCCTAGGTTACATAGGACTCAACAGTCATGAGCAGATTTAGTAGAGTCTCGCGGATCGGTATGGAGACGTTTGTACTTATCTTCGAGGGGCTGCAGAGCCTAGGTTACAATCTCATTTTCTTGAATTCTGTCGTGCCATTGTTGTTGATTCCGGAAATCTAATATTCTGTTGTTTCCTTTTCTCACAGATGGTGAGGACTCACGCTACCTATCAGGATGATCAGCCACCAGCTAGACCAGCGAGAGGCTGTGGCCGCGGTCGAGGCCGTGGTAGAGGTAGGGCCAGCCCGTGCAGCAGCCAGGGCAGTGCCAGTTGATCCCCCTACTGTTCAGGGTCAGATTCCCGCCACAGATACTCAAGTGGGTAGGCTCAGGCACCGTTAGTGCCTATTGTTATTCCAGGTCTTTAAGAGACCTAGGCCCAGATCTTGACGGTGTGTACCACCCTTGCTCAAGTCGTTGCCTCTACTTCTCAGGCTGGGGGAGGCAGTCAGACTCCAGTTGCCCGGACTCCTGAGCCGGGTACTCAGGGCCATCAGATACCGGGAGCTGTTCCAGCCCGGCCAGTTGCTCCAACTCGGGACTTCATGGTTTCGTCTATGCCAGAGGACGAGCAGCGTAGAATAGAGAGATTTAGCAGACCACAGCCCTGACATTCAGTGGTGCTGAGGGCGAGGATGCCCAGGGATTTCTAGATAAGTGCCAGAGGATGCTGCATACTGCTGGGATTTTGGAGACCAGTGGGGTCTCATTTTCTACATTTCAGTTTTCTGGTGTTGCTTTCACTTGGTGAGAGTCTTTTGAGAGGCGTAGTTCTACATATAGAGGTCATTCATTCAGGCCTCCTCAGTCAGTCCGCCCAGCGTATAGTGGTGCATCTTCGGGGCATGGTCCCCGTGGTTCTCAGCCAGGCCGTACTTCATTTGGTGACCTCCCAGCTTAGAGTGCAGCTCGAGCACCACCAATTCAGAGTTCTTCTATGCATGAGTCTTCTAGTGGCCGTTCTAGTGCCAGGGGTTTCTATCAGTCCCCGCCTCCAGGTCCAGGGAGTTGTTTTGAGTGTAGAGAGTTCGGGCACATGTGGAGGCAGTGTCCCAGTCGTGCTGGTGGTTCTTCTCAGTAGAGGGGCCAGCCCTCAACTTCAGCTCCAGTTACTTCACCACCCGCCCAGGTAGCCAGGGGTGGTAGTCAGTCAGCTAGAGGTCACCCTAGAGGGGGAGGTCGAGCAGATGGAGGTCAGGCCCCTATGTATGCCTTTCCATCCAGGCCAGATGCTATGGACTCCGATGTAGTGATCACAGGTATTATCTCAGTTTGTTGCCGAGATGCTTTGGCTTTATTTGACCCTAGTTCTACATATTCCTATGTTTCTTCATATTTTTCCCATTTTCTGGATATGCCACGTGAGTCTCTAGTTACCTGTATTCATGTGTCGACTCTGGTGGGCGATACTGTTGTTGTGAACCGTGTGTATCGGTCGTGTATGATATCTATTGGGGGTCTGGAGACCCGAGTGGACCTACTCAGCATGGTCGATTTTGATGTGATATTGGGCATGGATTGGTTATCGCCGTGTCATGCTGTTCTTGATTGTCACGCTAAGACCGTGACCTTAGCTATGCCAGGATGTCTGAGGGTTGAGTGGAGAGGTTCTTCTGAGTATATGCCTAGCAGGGTGGTTTCCTACCTGAAGGCTCAACACATGGTTGAGAAAGGGTGTTTATCTTATCTGGATTTTGTGAGGGATGTCAGTGGTGAGACTTCCGATATTGATTCGGTTCCTGTGGTTTATGACTTTCCGTACGTGTTTCTTGCAGACCTGCCAGGCATGCCACCTGACAGGGACATTGATTTTGGTATTGACTTGGTGTCAGGAACCCAGCATATTTCTATTCCACCTTATCGTATGGCACCAGCGTAGCTAAAGGAATTAAAGGAGCAGCTTCAGGAACTCCTAGATAAGGGGTTCATTCGGCGTAGTGTGTCACCTTGGGGTGCACCGGTGTTGTTCCTAAAGAAGAAGGATGATTCTATGCTTATCTGTATTGATTATTGACAGCTGATAGAGTTACGATGAAGAATCAGTATCCCTTGCCTCGTATAAATAACTTGTTTGATCAGTTGCAGGGTGCCTAGGGTATTTTCCAAGATTGACTTGCGTTCCCGTTATCATCAGTTGAAGATTCGGGGGCCAGACATTCTGAAGACTGCTTTCAGGACTAGATATAGTCATTATGAGTTCCTGGTTATGTTAGTTGGGCTGACCAATGCCCCAGCAACTTTATGCACTTGATGCACAGTGTATTTCGGCCTTATCTGGATTCTTTTGTCATCGTGTTTATTGATGATATCTTGGTGTATTCCCGATCTCGGGAGGATCATGAGCAGCATTTGAGAGTTGTGCTTCAGACCTTGAGAGAGAAGAGATTATATGCAAAATTTTCGAAGTGTGAGTTCTGGATTGATTCAGTAGCATTCTTGGGGCACGTGGTGTCCAGTGAGGGTATTCAGGTTGATCCAAAGAAGGTAAAGGCGGTGCAGAGTTGGCCTAGACCGTCATCAGCTATTGAGATTCGCAGTTTCCTTGGTTTGGCAGGGTACTACCGCCATTTCTTAGAGGGGTTTTCATCTATTGCAACACTTATGACCAGACTAACCCAGAAGGGTGCTCAGTTCAGGTAGACTGAGGAGTGTGAGGAGAGCTTCTAGAAGCTCAAGTCAGCTTTGACTACAGCGCCGGTTTTGATTTTGCCTACAGGTTCAGGTTCTTATACAGTTTACTGTGATGCCTCGAGAGTTGGCCTTGGAGCGGTTTTGATGCAGAACGGTAGGGTGATTGCCTACGCATCCAGGTAGTTGAAGGTGCACGAGAAGAATTATCCAGTGCACGATCTTGAGGTAGCAGTTATTGTTCACGCCTTGCAGGTTTGGCGTCACTATTTGTATGGAGTGCATTGTGAGATTTTCACTGATGACCATAGTTTGCAGCATCTGCTTAAGCAGAAGGATCTGAATTTGCGTCAGAGGAGGTGGTTGGAGCTTCTCAAGGATTATGACCTCACTATTTTATATCATCCGGGGAAGGCCAATGTAGTGGTTGATACCCTGAGTCGCAGAGCGGAGAGTTTGCTTCAGAGATTTGATATTTCGGAGTGGAAGTGGGAGCGGACCACCATGGACTTCGTAGTTGGACTCCCACGGACTTCGAGGAGGTTTGATGCCATATGGGTTATTGTGGATCGGCTGACCAAGTCCGTGCACTTCATCCCTGTTGGTACCACTTATTCTTCGGAGCGGTTAGCTGAGATTTATATCAGGAAGATTGTCCAATTACATGGAGTTCCAGTTTCTATCATTTTCGACAGAGGTACTCGGTTCACATTTGAGTTTTGGAGATCCGTACAGAGAGAGTTGGGTACTCAAGTCGAGTTGAGCACCGCATTTTATCCTCACATCGACGGGCAGTCGGAGCGTACCATTCATATTTTGGAAGATACATTGCGTGCATGTGTCATTGATGTTGGGGGTTCATGGGACCGGTTTATACCACTCGCGAAGTTTGCATATAATAACAGTTATCAATCGAGTATCCAGATGGCTCCATATGAGGCTTTATATGGTAGGAGGTGCAGATCTCCGGTTGGTTGGTTTGAGCTGGGCGAGGCTAGACTATCGGGCACAGACTTGGTTCAGGATGCGTTGGGTAACGTGAAGTTGATTCAGGAGCGGCTTCGAACGGCGCAGTCTAGGAAGAAGAGCTATGCGGACCGGAAGGTCCGGGATGTGTCTTTCACGGTTGGGGATAAGGTGTTGCTAAAAGTGTCACCCATGAAGGGTGTTACGCGGTTCGGGAAGAGGGGAAAGCTGAGTCCCAGGTTCATTTTGCCATTTGAGGTGCTTCAGAGGATTGGGGAGGTGGATTATAGACTTGCCTTGCCTCCCAGCTTGACGAGTATTCATCCGGTGTTCCATTTTTCGATGCTCTGAAAGTATGTTGGTGACTCGTCTCATGTTTTGGACTTTGGCACGGTTCAACTCGAGGGTGATATGTATGAGGTAGAACCAGTGGCTATTTTGGGTCGACAGGTCAGAAAGCTGAGGTCTAAGGATATAGCTTCAGTGAAGGTTAAGTGGAGAGGGCAGCCGGTGGAGGATGCCACCTGGGAGACCGAGCGGGAGATGCGGGACAAATATCATCACTTATTCGAGACTCCAGGTATGTTTCTAGACTCGTTCGAGGACGAACATTTGTTTAAGAGGGGGAGGATGTAACGACCCGATCGGTCGTTCCGTGAGATTAACCCTGTTTCCCCCATTTCTGCTTTATCATATATTGCTTAGCCTGTTTATGTTGTGTTGGGTCAGTTGGTTTGGTTTGGAGTGGTCATGGTGAGAATTGGGGAACTTAGTCTCTTAAAAAAGCCTAATAGTTGAAAAAATCAACTGAGAGTTGACTTATTGGTAAACGACCTCAGAATGAGATTTTTATGGATCAGATTGATTTATTAGGTGATTTGGGACCTAAGAGTGTGTTTGGAATGAAGTTTTGATGTCCAGTGTAGAATTAGGCTTGAATTGGCGAAAGTTAGTTTTTGGCGATTTCTGGTCGGCAGTGGAAAATAGGCTATCAGGGTCGGAATGGAATTTCAGAAGTTGGAACAGGTCCTCAATGTCATTTTGGATATGTGTGCAAAGTTTTAGGTCAATCGGATTTCTTTTGGTTGGTTTTGGCATCATTGGCAAAATTTGGAAGTTTCGAAGTTCATAGGTTTGATTTTGATGTAATTTTGGTGTTTTTGTGTTTTTTTTTTGTGTTTCTAAGGCTCGACTAATGTTGAACAATGCTATGGGGTGTGTTGGTATGTTTGGTTGAGTTCCCGAGGGCCTCAGGTGTGTTTTGACAGGTTAACGGATCAAGTTTGGATGTTGGAAGTTGCAAATTCTACTGGTGTTCTGTTCTGGTGTCCTTCTATGCGATCGTGTGGGTAAGAATGTGATCGCATAGGCTTGTTGGGGGCAGCATGGGTTTTATGCAGTGCGATCGCGTGGGTGGATGTCGCGATCACGTAGAGGGGGTTTTGTGTGCAGTGCGATCGCATGGGTAAGGTCCGCGATCGCATAGGGTGTTCTGATGCGCGTGAGGGGTTGGGTGTTTGAGCTATACGAACGCGCGTGTTTTTATGCGAACGCATTGAGAGGGCTGGTCTGTGTATTGCGAACGCATCGCTGGGAATGCGATCGCACTGAGGAAAATAAATGGCTGGGCAGAATGTTTTAAAGGCCATTTGTGCGAGATTAGCTCATTTCTTTTCTCCATTTGTGAATGAGTTGAGAGCTATTTGAGAGGGATTTGAAGGAGAAATCAAGGGAATCACTTGGAGGTAAGGTTTTCAACTTCATAGCTCATTTATATGTCATTTTCTAAGTAATTAAATCGAAAAAATTGTTGGAATTAAACCCAAATTTGGGGAAGAAGGTGCATGGAAATTGGGATTTTCTTTGAGGATTTGAGTGGGCAATTGTGGTCCGATTTTAGTATTTTTGGTATGTATAGAATCGTGGGAGGAAGAGGATTCTAGTGATGAAATTTTATTGAATTTCGAGACGTGGGCCTGGGGCTCAGGTTTGGCCGAATTTTGAGATTTTTGTATAAATTGATAGTTTTCGATTGGGTTGTGTTCCTTTAGCATATATTGATGATGTTAAACTGGTTTTGGCTAGATTCGGAGCAATCGGGAGCCAATCTGAGGGGCAAGAGCAGCGCGGATAAGTGTTGTGGCCCGGTGGAGGTAAGTAATGGTTATAAATCTTGACCTAAGGGTATGAAACCTCGGATTTCATATTTCTCACTATATTTAGAATGGCGCACATGTCAGATGACAAGTATCTAGCGCACACTGATATTTGGATTGGATTTGGTCCTCTCCGCGGCAACTATTGAGTTGCGTATTTTACTCTAAATCATATGTTAAACTGTGTTCTAAAGACTATTGCTATATTTGGGCTATAAGCCATGTTTGGGGCCTCGTGTCGACTTGTTTAGACCCCTTGGGGGCTATTTACAGCTATTTCCTCACTGTTTATTGATGATTTACACTCAGTCACATTGTGCTTACTGTTTTCGAAACTCAGCCTGGTTTACACTATTTTAAGATATAAAATGATGTTTTGGGTCGAGTACCCCGTTTTTAATGATACGCCCGAGGGGCTTTTGAGAGGTTCTGACTGAGTGAGGCCGAGGGCCTGATTGTGAGGATATGATACGCCACGAGGTGGCTTGATATTAGATCTTGGGCTGAAGGAGCCCCTCCGGAGTCTGTACACACCCCCAGTGAGCAGGTACCTACTGAGTGCTGAGTGCTGAGTGATGAGTGCCGAGTGCCGAGTGATGAGTGATTGGGAGGCATGAGTGACAGTGAGGTTGCCTGAGGGGCTGATACTGAGTGGCTGTGAGGTGCTGAGTGTTGTTATGCCCGAGGGGCGATTTATGATTCATGTTTTTTTCCCGAGGGGCTACTTATGATTTATTTCATTTTTACACTAAATCTTTCGGTTTGAAATTGTTGAAAAACACATTTTTCAAAGGATTTTTCTGAAGTTGGTTTTAAGGCATGATGATTTCATATATCTATGTATATACTATTGGAAAGATAGGTTGTGCATATTGTGAATTGATGATATTGATTTTATGTGTTTCTTGCCGCTTAGACTTGATTTATTTTCATTATTACTGAGTTGGCGTACTCACATTACTCCCTGCACCCCTGTGTGCAGATTCAGGTGCAGCTACCGAGCATTAGCTATCTATTTCGTGCGGAGCCGGAGTTAATATAGAGGTAGCTGTTCAACATCCACAGCATCTCTGCTTTTCCTTCTTTTGTTGTATCTAGATATTCGTTCGGAGGTTTTGTATTATAATAGTATACTTTTTGGCATATTTTCTTAGATGCTCATGACATGTTGACTCCGGGTTTTGGGGGTTGGTTGTTTAACTGTTTATTTTTCTTAATGGATTTAGTAAATTCTATATACTTTATGAAATGCTTGCAATTGTTTGGGATTTTGGAAAGAAACTGTAAATATGTGATTCTTGGCTAGCCTAGTTCCACGATAGGCGCCATCACAGACGGTTTAGGATTTGGGGTCGTGACAGCTAAGTCAGTATACTAGGGGTGATGCCTCGGCTATTGTAAAGAGAGAAAAATAAATGAGAGAGTCTCATTGGTGAAAACCCTCACGGGCACTATAAGGCAATGGTGAGTTGAGAGAAACACAAATGAGAGAGGTCAGTTGATGAAAACCCACAAAGGGCATCATTGATCGATTTAGGTTTTCATATACCCCGGCTCAAGCATGGTTAAGACAAGGAACTCAGTTTCAAATTGATGTTTACAACATATTTTTAGAATTAGACAGTTCAGACGGATCGGACATCCAGTCCAAAATGCATGTCATGTTCATTCAAGTCAACATATTCCTCCAGATATGTTCATTATTTTTATTTTTCTTCTTTGAAAGGGATACTTCTTGATTAAGTTGGAATATCTATCAACTCACCTTCTTGTTTTCTTTCGTACTATTCTCTTTGAGTCCCTTTCAGTCTAATTTTATCAAAGAAAAGCAAGAAAAGGCCGCAAAATTGGTTACAGTTTCCCTGTTATATGAAGCAAAACTTTCTGGGCATGAACAGCATAGGAAAAGGCATAAAGCCACCTTTGATTTTCCCTGAGGAGCAAAAGGCTTTAAGGACAGAACAATGTGTCAAGGGTCAACAAAAGTTACTCAGTAAAAAGTTGTTTTGGGAGCAAGGTTGTTTGCACCACAAACACAAATGGTGATTGGCACAAAATAGTCAAGTGTTGATGTTGAGAAAGAAGATCTTCAGAAGTAAAGATAGAATCTCTTGGCAATTTGTACAACCATTGACAGAGTCAATTTTTCTAACAAGTGTAATGAATGCAAGGTCAAGTCGCCCAAGAAATCAAGGCCACAAACTAACCACCATTTTAAAATTGACAAATTTTTCTTTGTTCAGAACAGGGACAAAACAATTTTAGGAAACAGTTCGTGAAAAGACGAACACCACCAAGTGAAGTTCTCAAATACTTAGTTTTCTTCCAATATACATGTAATCATATTATTCTTAGTTTCATTATAGGGAATCAATACCCTATCTTCAACACAGGGTACTACATCCCCTCGCTGCATTACTTTTTGCCTACATAGGGTACGACATTTCCTAGTAGAATCTCAGTGAGCCATGAGCCTCACCTTAGTGCCACCATAGGGTACTACATCCCCTGATTGCATTTATTATTGCTAACATAGGGTACTATATCCCCTAGTTGCATTTCTTTTTTCCAACATAGGGTACGACATTCCCTAGTAGCATCTCAGAGCGCCACGAGCCTCATCTTATCACCAACACAGGGTACTACATCCCCTGGTTGCATTATTTTATTGCCAACACAGGGTACTAAATCCCTTGGTTGTATTTCTCATTGCTAACATAGGGTACGACATTCCCTAGTAGAATCTTACTAAGCCACGAGTCTCACCTTATTGCCAACATAGGATACTACATTCCCTGGCTGCATTTCTCATTGCTAACATAGGGTACCACATTCCCTAGTAGCATTTCAGAGTGCCAGAGCCTCATCTTATTGCCAATACAGGGTACTACATCCCTTGGTTGCATTACTTTCTGCCAACATAGGGTACGACATTCCCTAGTAGCATCCTAGAGTGTCTCGAGCCTCATCTTATCTTCAACACACGGTACTACATCCCCTGGTTGCATTCCTTCTTGTTAACACTGGGTACGACATCCCCTATTATTTATTTATTTATTTATTTGTAAGAAAAAAAATGTGTCTTTTTCAATTCTGTATTCCGCAATAGCAAAGATAGTTTAATGTGTTTTCAATAACTCACAAAAATTTCCTAGTGCAAGCTGGGGCAGAAAATTATTGTTTGTTTTGTTTGTTTGTGATGGCTTGTAAGGTTTTCTCCAAAGTACAGATTGAATGTGTAAAAAATTAGGATTCCAGCTCTTGCCAAAGAAAGTGGAATGTTTGATCTCAATACCAGCCGCAACCAGCTTCGACATAATACATGCGGAGACACAGGGTCTCAAGATCCATCTTCTTATCACCTGATCAAGAAGCATGCGTGCGAGAATATTTCAAACTTTGTTACATCGAGAGCATCAAGTTTCAGTCTAAAGTCAATGGGGGAAGTAGGTCAAGAATCAAGACAAGATTTCAGATGGCATTTAGATAGGAATTTTGTAACTCTTAGATTTCAAGAGCATGTAATTTTCTTTTCATTTTGATGTAATAGTAGGAACCGCGGATCGGAACCTCGACCGATCTTCGCTCGACTCTCCATCTAAGAATATTCCATTATTATTCTTCCACCTGAACTACACGTGACCTGATTCCCTTATAACCCGGAATATGTAGGCTTCCTAAAACTAAGGCTCGGTCACATATTTTGTTTTATCTTCTTTTCCTTATTAAATAACAGTGAGATCAAAAATTAGTCACCTTGTTCATTTTCTTTGCCTGAAAACTCTTCATGTTTCCAAGCAAAGGGGGGCATGCTGTGAACAACTAATTTTTTATCACACCCAAATTATATACTATTTTAGTGTAAATAAGTTTTTTATGTCCAGCCTTGTTATTTGAAACCTTTATCTCACTTGTAATAGAGTTTATAAAAAAAATCATATTCTTAGAGTATATGTTTTATTTCTATTTTTTTTTAAATAGAAGAAAATTTACAAAAATAATAATATTTGGTTTCTTTTAATTAAAATTTTCATAAGTAATTTTTCTTAGTATTATTTAAATTATATATAAATAATTAGATTTCTTATATTAAAGTTAGGTGATTAATATTCTTGTCTTAAAATTTTATTTCTTCTACTTTACTTATTAAGTAAAAAAAAGGAAAAAAAAGAAGAGTCAATCAAATTCACGCCACTTCCCCACAAAATTAGCAACAAATTTCATCCCAAAGAGATTCTACTCACCCTGATTCCCACTCCCCTCGTGTCACACTACACCAACACACACCCTCACGTTGTAGTTTTTTTTTATTAAACCTCAATCCCACAGTTCAAGTCCTTTGCACAAAATTAGATAACTACCATATTCTTTATAAAAGGAAAGAGAACAACAAAAAATAAAGAAAAATAAAGAAAAAGAAGAGGGACAGAAGTCAGAGAAAAGGAGAACAAAAAAGTGGAAAAAAAAAAACAAGAACAGAACATCAAAAAAAGAAGGAAAAAATTGACGGGAAAAAGTTTGGGAAGGGAGCATCTGAAGAAAAACTACATAAGGACATTATATTTTGAGAAATAGCTCAGAAAAGGTCTAGTACTTAAAATACTTGGCACGAAGAACCTTCGAGTTATTTTCGGCGAAGTTCCTTTCGAGTTCCGTTTCCTTAAAAATTAACCGGGGAGAGTTTTGCTCGTGGTTTTCCTGTTCGCGGTTCGTTGTCGCTTTTCAAATTCGACATTGAATATTATTGCATTTGTTGGACTTTCTATTATTAAGGAAAAATTTTGCTTCAAAGGTTAGCATATTTACTTAATTCTTGTTAGTTTTTTTTTTTTTTTTGTATTTTTTTGTCTTTGAAAAAAATCCGTTGCATTCATCCCTGTAATGCTTACATGATTGTTTGGGATGAGAAAACATAAAATCTAAAAATTGATTTTAAGCTTTAGTAGTATCTCTAGTTTAAATCAATAGATATTCGTTTTAATAAAGAAAGTTCATGTTACTGTATGATTTATTAGATTAGAAGATGTTGGCGTAAATTTTGTGGTATATATTGCAGAATCTTTAATTAGTAATTCTTTCTACCATGATAAAAGTTTTGTGTTTGTTTCGTTTGAATTCGTGATATTTGAGTTTGAAGAAATGTTTATGATACTGCACATCGACCAATTTATTTGAATTAGAAGATACTTAGGAAGTGTCTCGTTATATTTTCTTAGATAAACTAGGTATCTCATGATATATTTTATTTTACACTTTATATATTTTTTAAAAAAACTGACAGGGAAGAACAAAAAAAAAGGATAAAGGAAGGAAAAAAAAGAAAAGCAAACGAAGTATTAGAAGTTAGAATAAAAAAGAAGTTTAGTAAGAAGGAACAAAAGATAAAGAAAAAGGAAGAAAAAGAAAGTGACGGGCTGAAGAAATAGAAAAATATAAAAGAAGAAAAGAACAAAAGAAACAGAAAGTGAGTTTATAATATCATTAATTAGTAGTTGGTATTATGAGATTAGCATTAATTTTTATTAAATGATGCCTAGAGATTTTTTTTTAACAAATAATTGTAGGAGTAGACTGAATTTGTTAAGTTAATGAACTAAGAATTATGTTGGATTTAAGTTTTTTTGGCATTCTTGCGGTGAAGTTTATTGTGTGTAATAATATTGTTGAAAATCACATTAAAAGACTGCTTTTATTTGGTGTTAATTGCTTAAATATTTCGCATAAGATCATTTTAATTTTTGAGTTATGGTAGGTGGTTGACAAACTGTTAGGTTAGTGTATTAGTTTGTTTCATTAATGTTGTCTGTTAGTTCTTTTAGCTATAGTGGAAACGAATTTTAATTTTTTGACAGAACGTTGAGTTATATTTAGTAACTTGTTAATAATAGTCAAACTTTACACTTTCTCTATAACAGGTTCCATACTTCATGACTTTACAATAATCTCAAATTACTTTAGTCCGTGTGTTTATACCCGAACCTTGGATTGATATAATTAAATAATTAAAAGATCGTGTGCGCATTATGCGTCTCGATACCTTTAGATTTAAAATAATTATGTTATAACCATGTGTATATTCCGTATCTTGGTCTAGCATTTAATTTCAAAGAATTACCTTGTGTGTGTTCTGCATCCTGGTGAACACAATTAATAAAATATAATAATTAATTAAGCGGTAATAAATAAGCCATAATCAATAAAATACAAGAATAGCTAAAAAATTAATTTAAGCCTTACATTAGTCAATAAAGCGATCGTGCTAAAACCACGGGCTCGAGAGGTGCCTTACACCTTCCCCTCGGTCAATAGAATTCCTTACTCAGTCTTCTATTTTCGTAGACCATAAACTAAGAGTCAAACCTTCTTTTCGAAGGGGGATGCAAATAAAAGGTGACTTGGAACACCAAAACTCAATTTCAAGTGGCGACTCCAAATAATAAATAATCCCTTTTCAAAACGTCACTTTAATTGGAAAAACTCTTCTAACTCAACCTCCTAATAGGGTTGCGTGGCAAAAAAAGGTGTGACAATCCACACTTGCTCGTTCTTCAGGACATGGTCCGTCGCGGTGATTCCAGGGATGTGGTTATTGGTGATGATAGGGTCATGAGGATGCAGGGCCGGATTTGCGTGCCCAATGTGGATGGACTTCGAGACCTGATTCTATTTGAGGCCTCTAGTTCGCGGTATTCTATCTATCCGGGTGCCGCGAAGATGTACCAGGATTTGAGATAGCATTATTGGTGGAGGAAGATGAAGATGGATATTGTTGAGTTCATGGCTCGGTGTCTCAACTGTCAGCAGGTCAAGTATGAGCACCAGAGGCCGGGTGGATTGCTTCAGAGATTAGATATTCCGAAGTGGAAGTGGGAGCGGATCACCATGGACTTCGTAGTTGGGCTTCCATGGACATCGAGGAGGTTTGATGCTATATGGGTTATTGTGGATCGGCTGACGAAGTCCGCGTACTTCATCCCTGTTAGTACTACTTATTCTTCGGAGCGGTTAGCTGAGATTTACATCAGGGAGATTGTCCGATTGCATGGGGTTCCAGTTTCTATCATTTCTGACAGAGGTACTCAGTTCACATCTAAGTTTTGGAGGGCTGTGCAGAGGGAGTTAGGTGCTCAGGTTGAGTTGAGCATAGCGTTTCATCATCAGACCGACGGGCAGTCAGAGCGTACTATTCAGATTTTGGAGGATGTGTTGCGTGCATGTGTCATTGATTTTGGAGGTTCATGGGACCAGTTTCTGCCACTCGTGGAGTTTGCATATAATAATAGTTATCAGTCGAGTATACAGATGGCTCCGTATGAGGCTTTATATGGTAGGAGGTGGAGATCTCCGGTTGGTTGGTTTGAGCCGGGCGAGGCTAGGCTATTGGGTACACACTTGATTCAGGATGCATTGGGTAAGGTAAAGTTGATATAGGAGCGGCTTCGCACGGCACAATCTAGGCAGAAGAGTTATGCGGACCAGAAGGTCCGAGATGTGTCTTTCATGGTTGGGGTGAAGGTGTTGCTGAAGGTGTCACCCATGAAGGGTCTTATGAGGTTCAGGAAGAGGGGAAAGCTAAGTCCCTGGTTCATTGGGCCATTTGAGGTGCTTCAGAGGATTGGGGAGGTGGCTTATAGACTTTCCTTGCCTCCCAACTTATCGATTATTCATCTGGTGTTCCATGTCTCATGTTTTGGACTACAGCACGGTTCAGCTCGAGGGTGATATGTCATATGAGGTAGAGCCAATGGCTATTTTGGGTCGTCAGATCAGAAAGTTGAGGTCTAAGGATATAGCTTCAGTGAAGGTTCAGTAAAGAGGACAACCGGTGGAGGATTCCACCTGGGAGATCGAGCGGGAGATGCAGAGCAGATATTCCCACTTATTTAAGACTCCATGTATGTTTCTAGACCTGTTCGAGGACGAACGTTTGTTTAAGAGGGGGGGATGTAACGTCCTGGCCAGTCGTTCCGTGAGATTAGCCCCGTTTCCCCTGTTTCTGCTTTATCATATGTTGCTTAGCCTATTTATGTTGTGTTGGGTCGGTTGGGTCGGTTGCGAGTTCGGAGTGGTCGTGGTGAGAACCGAGACATTTAGTCTCTTAAATTGGTTTAATAATTGGAAAATTCAGCTGGGAGTTGACTTATTGGTAAACGACCTCGGAATGTAGATTTTATAGTTCGGATAGCTTCGTTAGGTGATTTGGGACTTAGGAGTGTGTTCGGAATGTGGTTTTGATGTCCGGTGTAGAATTAGGCTTGAATTGGCGAAAGTAAGTTTTTGGCGATTTCCGGTTAGCAGTAAAAAATAGGCTAGATGTTGGAACAGGTTCATAGTGTCATTTTGGATGTGTGCAAAATTTCAGGTCAATCGGACGTATTTTGGATGGTTTCGGCATCTTTGGCGAAATTTAGAATTTCAAAGTTCATAGCTTGAATTTGATGTGATTTTGGTGTTTTTGCGTTGTTTTTGGTGTTCCGAAGGCACGACTAAGCTTGAATGAGGTTATGGGATATGTTGGCATTTTTGGTTGAGGTCCTGAGGGCCTCGGGTGAGTTTCGGGTGGTTATCAGAGTGTGTTTGGCTTTAAGGAGACTAATGTTGCTGCTGCAATTTCTGTTGCTGGTTTCCTTCTACGAGATCGCAAAGGTGGGGCCGCGATCGCGTAGGTCTGTTAAGGGCAGCTGGGAAATTTTTTCTATGCGATCGCCATTTTGGGTCTGCGATTGCGAGGGTCTATCCAGTTGGCTACCGCGATCGCGTGGCTGAGGTCGCGATCGCGAAGAAGGATTTGGAGTAGTCGTGAGGGGAAGGAATTTCTCTATGAGGTCGCGTAGTAAGGGTCGCGATCGTGTTGCTTTGGAGCTTGTAATCCGCGATCGCGTGTGTCTTTCTGCAATCCCATAAGGTAAGTTGGGGGCCAGTTCATTTTTGTGCTTCGCGATCGCGAGCCAATTTCCGTGATCGCGATGAAGGAAATAGCTGGGCAGAGAGTTTAAGTTTCAAGAACAAGGGGTTTTGGCCAAAACTCAAAAGAACACTAGAGAGCTCGGGAGAAGGAGGATTTGGAGGAGATTTTCAGTGGAGTTTTTGAGGTAAGTGTTCTTCAATCACATTTGGGTTAATTTCATGATTTAGCCTTGATATTTTACCATGTATTTTGAGGAATTAAAGTAGAAATTGGGGGAAAATGAGAGGAAGAATTGAGAATTTCTTTTGATGATTTGAGTGGGAAATTGAGGTCGTATTTTGGTAAATTTGGTATGGGTAGACTCGTGGGGTAATGAGGATTCTAGTTTGGTGATTTTTATCGAATTCCGAGACGTGGTCTCGGGGCTCGGATTTGGCCAATTTTGGGAATTGTGCCTAAAATTGATAGTTTTCAATTGGGCCTTGTTTCTTTAGCGTATATTGATGATATTAATCTGGTTTTGGTTAGATTCGGAGCAATCGGGAGCCGATTCGAAGGAAAGAGCATTGCGGATTAGTATTTGGGTCGGGCTGAGGTAAGTAATGACTATAAATCTTGTCCTAAGGGTATGAAACCCCGAACTTCGTATTTTCACACTAGTTTTGGGGTGGCGCACATGCCGGACGACGAGTGTGTAGCGTGCACTGATTTGGATTTGGAGTTGGTCCTTTCCGTGGCAACTATTGAGTTGTGTATTTTACTCTAAATCATATGTTAAATTGTGCTCTAAAACTATTGCTATATTTGGAGTGTAAGCCATGTTTGGGGCTTTGCGCCGACTTGTTTAGACTCCTTGGGGGCTTTTTACTTCTACTTCCTCACTATGTTGATTTATTATTTACAATCAGTCATATTATGCTTAACTGTTTTCGAAACTCAGCCTTATTTACACTATTTGAGTTATAAAAAGATGTTTTGGGTAGATTACCCCATTTTACTGATAGCCCGAGGGACTTACTGAGAGTTTCTGACTGAGTGAGGCCGAGGGCTTGATTGTGAGGATATGAGATGCCACGAGACGGCTTGATTTTAGCGCTTGGGCTGAAGAAGCCCCTCCGGAGTCTTTACACACCCCCAGTGAGCGCAAGTACCTACTGAGTGCGAGTGCCTAGTGCCGATTGACGAGTGATTGGGAGGCATGAGTGACAGTGAGGTTGCCTGAGGGGCTGATACTGAGTGATTGTGAGGTATGCTGAGTGATGTTTTTCCCGAGGGGCGATTTATGATTCATGTTTTGGCCTGAGGGGCTATTTATGATTTATTTCATTTTACACTAAACTCTTCAGGTATTTTATTTCGAAAATTGTTGGAAAACACATTTTTCAAAGGATTTTACTGAAGTTGGCTTTTAAAGCATGTTGATATATATACACTGGAAAGAAAGGTTGTGCTTATTGTGAACTGATGATTTGATCTTATGTGTTTCTTACTGCTTAAACTTGATTTATTTTCATTACTACTGAGTTGGCGTACTCACATTACTCCCTGCACCCCTGTGTGCAGATACAGGTGCGGGTACCGAGCGTTAGTCATCTATTTCCGTGCGGAGCCGGAATCAGGACATAGAGGTAGTTGTTCAGCGTCCACAGCATCTTTGTTTCCCTTTCTTATTTTGTACTTAGTTCTTCGTTCCGAGATTTTGTATTATGACTGTATGGTTATTTTGTACTACTCTTAGATGCTCATGACATGTTGGCTCCGGATCTTGGGGATGGTTGTAGAATGTTTAGCTGTTTTGTTTTCCTTGAAAGATTCAGAAATGTAGATACATTTATGGAATGTTGAAAATGAGTTTTGGAAATGTTGGAAAGACACTGTAAATATGTGATTGTTGGCTAGCCTAGTTCCACGATAGGCGACATCATGGCCGGTTTAGGATTTGGGGTCGTGACATAATTATTAGTACCAACCAAATCCATAAGTATGGTGCTTAATTAGAGAATGTGATTTGTGAATGATAGAAATACCACTTGTGCTTTAAATGGTACAACCTCATTTAATAGTTGGTTTTGATTTGCTTGAGGACAAGCAAAAGCTTTAAGTTGGGGTGTTGATGACCAGTGATTTTACAATTTATTTCAGTCTCTTTTCTTTAGATTTTGCGTCCTTTAATTACCATATGAGGTTGTTTATGGGGTGTATTGCTAGATTTTCAGGTAAATGATGCCATGAAAAGTGTTGAATTTAATTCAAGTGGAATTGAGAAAAAAAGAGTACAAAAAGTGCAAAATCCTTCAGTGATTCCGCATCTGCGGAACACTTTTCACATATGCGACATCACATATGCGAAGATATGCTACAATGCACTGGGACCGCATCTGCAGTAAGTAATCTGCGCCTGCGGAGTCGCTTGTGCGACCGTATGGTCTGCATCTGCGGAGAAGGAAATTCAACAGAGGCATCGCATATGCGATTGACAATCCACATATGCGGAGCCGCTGCTGCGGCGACATGTCCGCATCTGCGGAGTAGGCTGTTCCCTAGAGTTTACGCATCTGCGAAAGTAAGTTTGCTTTTGCGGAGCCGCACCTGCGTTGATTTTTCTGCAGGTGTGGTCAACGGGCTTCAGCTGGGGACTGGGTTGGCATTTCACATTTTCTCAATTCCAAACCCACAAATACACGACATAGCTTATTTAAAACATATCTTTGTCTTATATTTCAGTCTCTTGACTAGAGAAGACAAGTTAGGAAGCTAGAGTTCTTGTACACACACTTAGGTCTTGAAGTTTGAAGCTTTTGATTGAGGATTTCTTATCCATTTATGTTCATTTCGTCATTTTCTTGCTTTGTGTTGTATATCTAAGTGTGTAGTATTTTTTCCAACACTTGAATCTTGTTTATGGAAATACTCACATTTAAAGTGTGGATTAAATATCTTGTTGTGCTTATGTGTTGAACTATTTTTATTTATTATGAAGTGAGTTATTGTTTCTTTAATTATTCTTATTTTTTAATGTTTCCAAAGGGATTAGCAAACCCTAAGACTTACCCATTTACTTCGAATTAATTTTGGGAAAGATAATTTGCGGTTGGGAAAGATTAAATATCAAGAACTTGAGGATTTAGCTCTCACTTTATAGATTCTACCTAGGGAATAAGATTGAACTACTTGTATCCATATTCAGGTGTGCTTAATCTCTTAATTGTTTTAGTGATAATTCAATTAGGAAGTTTTGTTAATCTTTGGAAGAAGCTAATGTAGAATTATTACCCGAGGCTAATTAACATAAACTCGCTCATATTTGTAAAATTGTGAAATACATTAGATCGTTACTTGAGTGTAATTCCCCGTGCATCCATACTTGTTTCCATTGATTATTTTACTTGCTTTCTACGTTAGTTTGCATTTTCGCAATTAGACATATATATTTTCTCAAAAACATTTCTAAGGGTTTGGCTTGGAATAATAAGTGATAATTTTCTTATACGCCTAATTGCCTACATATTGTTCTCTGTGGGATTCAACCCCGAATCATAGTTGGGTAAGTTATATTGCATGCGACCGTGTCCATTTACTTTTTAGTAGAGGATTTGAACGTCATCAGCTTCTGTCTTTGATAGACTTGGAAAATCAATTGTGAGGACTTCTGTATTTGAGAGCTTAGGTCAACTGAAGAAGAAGAACAAATTCCAAAGATATTATCAAAGCATAAGAATACCCCGCTTCGCCCAGAATCAAGAAAATCTGTAAGTATTTTCAAATTTTGGTTCCTTCTAGAATGAGGCGACAAACAAAACTTGTGGTTTCATGTAAATAAATACTGAATGTAAAGCCATATACTATTGTCTACACTACGGAACGTGATGAAGACGAAGAAATTTTCTCCGCATCACGTTACTACACAAGGCGAGCATGGTATTTCATCTCTAATGGATGATGACGTGAAATTGGAGGATGTTTCATCATGTTATCACATATAATTCAACCATGGTGACCCTCAAGAAGATGAATATGCGAAAAATGCTCCACCTACACTTGAAGAGGAGGTAAAAAGAACAGTTGACGCTTTGAAAGAAGTAAACCTTGTCACTGATGAAGAACCGATGCCCATTTATCTAAGTATTATACTAGCAATCGATGAAGAAAAATATATTGAGATACTCATGGAGTATAGAAGAGATGCCTGGCTTTGACCTCAAGGTAGCAGTCTGTCACCTTGTAGTCAAGAACAATGCTCGTCTCGTTTAAACAAGGTCAAAGGCTCTTGAATTTATATTATAAAGAATGAATCATAGGATTCATAGAGATTGTACACTTATATTACTTGAAATAAAATACTATACTTGTTGTAATTATTTTCCGTCTATATTATCTTTCTTGATGTAATTTATTATCTAACTAGGTGTGCCAATTTATTTTCAATTAATTTCTCTCGAAAAATAAAACTGCAATCACAAACAACTATAAAGTAAAGAGGGTTTTACTAATAAAAATTGCAGGTTACAACTCTGTTTATCCCTGGATTCTTCCCTCCGATTTGTTATCCATATTTTGATGGCCATAGCAGCATATTGCTCGAACGTAGGATGATATGCATCTTCTTGATGTATTTAATGATCAAAAAGCATGTAAGAACATTCTATTTGGATCTTGAGTTTTGCTATAACTTTGAGAAAGACATATTTGATATGTTTTGATCTCTTAATGAATATTCCATGAGTTTTATGAAATTTCGGAGGTCGTATATTTGATCTATTCGTGCATATTTCGATAGTTTAAGAAAATACTGAGCTGGTTTTGAAGGACTTATGTAGCCTTATTTATAGGAATGGACTAGGTTTTGTATGGAGTAGCCACCAAGTAACCCTAATGGCCTCATCTTATAGAGGCCCCAGTCCAAAATTTGCCCCATACTTCTTGGTTTGTCGGAGTGTAGACTTGCCAAAATTTGAAGACAATACAGGAAGTACACCTTCTATCTTATGTTGACAACTTGTACTAAACTTCGATGAACAAGGAACAAGAGATATCTCCCCCAACTAATTTTGGAATTTGAAAACCTCACTTTACGAGAGGAAGAGATGAAGAGCAGAATTGATCCCAGTGGGCATGCTAGAATTTGGAGACAAGAAATTGCATCAAAAAAAATAATCGAGACCTAAAAATATTGCAACAAGCGTATTATTTGAAGCGTACAATGAATCCTCTTATTCTTCTTTCTAATATAAGTTCAAGGGCTTTCGAGCTTGATCTTGAATTTATGCCAGAGTTCACGAACGATGATATTGAATTCAACTATCACAAACTTTGATTTGAACTCTTACTCCTTGAACCTTGTGCGTACCCTTGAACCTAGTCCTCTTTTGGGGCACATGCATTGAAAGATGGCTTTTGGAATAGGCTTTAGTTCTTCGTTCTTGAGCATGAGCTTGATTTCTTATACTTTATCTTGATTGTTAGAAACTTGAAGCTCCTAGAGAAATTTGCGGTATTTGATCCACGGGCTCTCTCTTGCTTCTTGTTGTAATTGTTGGTGTGTTTACTAAGTTATGAAGACCCCTATTTATAGTTGCAGAAGAGAGGAATTGTATGAAAGCAAACTTTTCCCAACCAAGAAGATTGAAGCATGACAAGGCCGTATTTGAATGGCTAGAACATGTCACTTGCACATGTGGTGCGGTTTCATTGACTTTTAATTTGACTTGCCATGCCTTTTCGTTTTGACACGTGAAATGATCGTATTGGCTCTTCTATTTTAATTGGCATGCCACGTCATTTGCGACGTGGCACCAAAATGGGTCTCTAGGATGATGACTTCTCAGGCATAATAAAGTGGACTCATCATTTGTAGCCTAATTAAATGGGCTAGCCCAATGGATCTGACCTTATATATTGGACGTAATCCAATTAAATTAGTCCTCCATATTTATTTTGACAAACATACCTTGAATTTAAATGTCACGACCCTAACCGAAGGGGCCACGACAATTACCCAGTGCCTTACTCAACTGAGTACCAACATAACATATCTTTCTTATCATACTATCATGGGTAAATGAGCCGGAAAGACCGTCATGAGATAACCAGAATAAAACATAAGAAAATACTTGACATAGGATGACCCATCATGATATACAAACATATACATGTGACATACGGGCCTATAACATTGACATGATCATTTTGACACTCAAACCATAGGCCGACAAGGCCATACAAGTATCCATATACATGACATTTGTCTACAAGCCTCTAATAGTACATAAACGTCACAAAGGTCGGGACAGGGCCCCTCTATACTAATCAACACATGTACAAATCATACTGACCAACTAGGGAACTCCAGAGCAATTGGAGTGCACCAACAGTTTCCGCTGAGCTGATAGCCTACTAGGAGGACTGTCAACTTGTTTATCGGGAGTTGCAGGCATAAAACATTATGTCCCCGGGCAAAAGGGATGTCAGTACGAATAAAGTATCGAGTATGTAAGGAAGGAAAGCATAAATAAGAACAATAATGCAAAGAGAGATAGAGAAGATTCAACTTGTAATATCTGAGTGCCAATGTGGGAAACATCATCATCATCATATCGTACCCCGCCATAATAGGCTCGATAAAAATGTACCGGTCAATCATAATGCTCGGTAGAATCATACCGGGCCACATGGAGCTCGATAAAACCCAACTTATTAGTGGTTGCACAATAAGTGCCATACCCGACTGACTGCAGTGCGACTCGGTAGAGTTATATATATAAAACTAATCAATACATGTCCAAATCATACTGACCAACTAGGAAACTCTAGAGCAAGTGGAGTGCACCAACAGTTTCTGCTGAGCTGATAGCCTACTAGGAGGATTGAAAACTTGTCTATCGGGAACTGCAGGCATGAAACATCGCGTCCCCAGGCAAAAGGGATTTCAGTACGAATAAAGTACCAAATATGTAAGGCAGGAAAGCGTAAATAAGAATAGTAATGCAAAAAGAGATAGAAAAGATTCAACTTGTAATATCTGAGTGCCAATGTGGGCAACATAATCATCATCATATCATACCCGCCATAATAGGATGAGTAAGAATGTACCGGTCAATCATAATGCTCGATAGAATCATACCAGGCCACATAGAGCTCGATAAAACCCAATTGATCAGTGGTTGCACAATAAGTGTCGTACCCGACCGACTATAGCGCGGCTCGATAGATATATATATATATATATATAACGTTCTAAACCTTTCGGAATGATGTAAGGCCGTCACACCTTCCATTCAGATTATGCACATCCATACCATCAATATGAATCTCAATAGGATTCAAGGATCATACATACTTGCTTAGAATAACTTTGTAAGGAAAGAACAACATGGACAACATTAGTTGCTAGGAGTAGATCCGTTATGAAATAGAATATCGTTTATGTTCATTTTACTTTAGATCATGCCAAAAGAAAGAAGGAAGTGCCTTAATATACCTTTGCAATCTTCTCTCCAATCGTCAACCAAGCTAAATATGATCTTCTTACGTCTACAATGAGTAAACCAACTTCGTCGTCATCACATAATCGTTGTAACTCTCATATGTCAAACCAATATTCTAAAAGAAAACAGACAATACCTCCCTTGTTTTTACTACATCCCATAAGTTGTTAAAAGTCACCAAATAACCCGAACAACAACTAGTAGCTATATGAAATACAACCAGCACAACAATACGTCGAGCGGCAAGCTCGATTCTGTCATGACCCCAAACCTAAACTGGACGTGATGGCGCCTATCGTGGTACTAGGCTAGCCAATTTACCGAGAATAACATAAAGGATTTCTATTTAATACATAAGTTATCCAATATTTCATTAAAATTTCGCTTTTAAGCATTTCAAGACAATAAAAATAGCCAAAATGTCTAAACACAGCCCCAACACCTGGAGTCAACCATCACGAGCATCTAAGAAGTGATACAATTGGATACTATTTCATTACTACAAACAAGTCTAGAAATAGATAAAAATGACAGAATAGGAAGGAGAAAGGGCATGTTGCGGACGCCGAACAGCTACCTCAAAATCTCCGAACAAGCTCCAAGGAGAGAGTGAATCAGCTAGTGCTCGGACCCAGTACCTGAATCTACACACAAGGTGCAGGGAGTAACGTGAGTACAACAACTCAGTAAGTAACAATTATAACTAAAGACTTGAGTGCAGTGACGAGCATATAAAAATCATGTAAGTTCATATAATAAACAACAGTGGAAATAAATAAATCAAGTCAGGAAACTACATTCCAAATATTTCATAAAAACCCGAGTTTTCCGTTTAAAGTCTCATATAAAACATTTATTCAACGTTATCATTAGAGGATCATTGTAAAGAAGAGTGAATACAGTAGTATCATAGTATATAAGCCCCTCGATCACAATATTACTCACGAATAAAGCCTCTCGGGCAAGCCTCTCAGTTACTCGGGACTCAACTCTCAGTAGTAAATGCTCACACTCAGCACTCTCGCTGAACAGGTACCATATAATAATTGTTGCAGCGTGCAGCTCGATCCATAAATAGTCGACTGCGCTCACTGGGGGTGTACAGACTCCGGAGGGGCTCCTACAGCCCAAGCGCTATATCGCTGCATGCCGCAGTGAGATATTGGATCGGGCTGCATGCCGCAAAAACTTTGTGCAAGAAAATAAAATTGTGATCACAAACAACTATAAAGAAAAAAGGATTTTATTGATTAACATTGCGGGTTACAACTCTATTTATCTCTCAATTTTTCCCTTCGATTTCTTATCCGTAATTAAGAGCCTTAGCAGTGCATTGCTCGAACGTAGGATGATATGCATCTCCTTGATGTATTTGATGATGAAGAAGCATGTAGCAGCACTGCATTTGGATCTTGAAGGTTGCTAGAACATTGAGCAAGACATATTTTACATGTCTCTGATGTCTTAATGAATATTTCAAGACTTTTATGAAATTTTACAGATCGTATATTTGATCTCATTTTGCATATTTCGAGAGTTTATGTAATTACTGAGATAGTTTTGAAGGATATATGTAGCCTTATTTATAAGCACGAATTAGGGTTTGGGTAGAGTGGCCACCGATCGAGTAACCCTAATTGGCTATTGTTGTATATGCCCTAGTCCAAATTTATTTATGCTCTAATTTGACAAACTGTTAAAGTCTATAAATGCCCCTACTTCAACATTAGTCAGAGTGTAGGCTTAACAAAACTTGAACACGAGACTTGAAGTACACCTTCGATCTTTTGTTGACAACGTGTGCTAAACTTCAACAAACACGTAACAAAAGATATTTCTCCCAACTAGTTTTTGAATTTGCAGACCTCACTTTACGAGAGAAATAGATGAAATACAAAATTGGTCCTACTGGGCGTTCAAGAATTCGTAGACATTAAATTGCATCAAAAAAAATAATCGAGACGGAAAAATATTTCAACAATCGTAGTTTTTGATTTCAAGTAATATAAGTGTACAATCTCTACGAATCTTCTGATTCTTCATTTCTAATATAAATCAAAGAGCTTTCGATCTTGATCTTCAATTTATGCATGTTTCCACGAACGATGATCTTTAATTCAACTAGCACGATATTTGATTTGAACTCATACTCCATGAACCTTTATATGTTCTTTGCAATGTAGCTTGAACTTAATTTCTTGGACTTGATCTTGATTGCTTGAATATTGAAGCTTATAGAGAAATTTACGGTGTTTGATCCACAAGCTCTCTCTTGCTTCTTGTTATGATTTATGGTGTCTTTTTTTAGTCATGAAGGCCCCTATTTATAGTTGTGGAAGAAACGAATTTTGATGAAAACAAACTCTTTACAACCAATCAGATTGAAGCGTGACATGACCGAATTTGATTGGCCAAAAAATGTCACTTGCACATGTAGCACGGTTTCATTGGCCTTTTAATTTGACTTGAGACGCCTTGTAATTTTGACACGTGGCATGATTATATTGACTATTCCGTTTGACTTGGCGTTCCGCATCATTTGACATGTGGAACCAAATAAGGCCTCTAGGAAGATGATATCTTAAGCTTAATGAAGTGAGTTCATTATTTGTAGCGCAAGTAAATGGGCTAGCCCAATGGATTGGGCCTTATATGTTAGATGTATATAATTAATCTAATTAAATTAGCCCACAATATTTATTTGGACTAATATATCTTGATTTTTAAAGTATAGTCAAAGTTATTTTATTAGATTTAATTCTGTATAAAATTCATATGTCTACACTGGCAATACAAGCTCAAAACTATCCAACCTGCCTAAAGCTGAATGGGTTGAATTATAATAAAAAAAAATTTGAGTCAAGATTTGTATGGCTCATTTTGACCAGCTAGAAATTTTTTAGGATGGATCAGCATGATGTAACCACATGGGTTGAGAAATAATCCACCCTAACCGGTTTCATGTTTTAGACTTCAATACCACACAAGAAGATATGTTACTTTGTGTGGTACCTAATTTTCGAGTGTTGTCTCAGTAGAAGAACCTGGTTCTTCTTGGTGTTCCAACTACTACTGTTGCAGAATAATAAGAAGCAGTAAAGTAAAAACACAGAGATTTTTACGTGGAAAACACCTGACTCAAAAGGTGAAAAAAACACGACCTACTCCTCAGTAGGATTTGCTCAACTCTTCACTAAAAACTCTAAGCCCAACGGACTTACAAAATAAACTCTTTTGTAATCCTAAGGATTAACTCTAACCCTTTGTAGTAACTAACCCCTAGCTAATTTTTACACACCTCAAGTTAACTCTAACTTGATCAGTACGTACCTATTACAATTGCTTCTATGAAAGCTGAAAAGATACAATATTAAAGCTCTTACTACAATCAACTAAACTCAATAATCAATCTGATGAAACTAGTTCTTCTAGTTGAATTGTAGCCTTTGCATCGCATAATGATTCTGCTAGCAAAAATAACTATGGGAATTTTGCTTTCAGATTTTGATTTACTTCAGCTTTGTGCGTCGCTTTTATTTCAGCAGAAATAAATCAAGTATTTATAGAGTCAGTCGTTGAGCTTGTCTTCCAATTCCAGTTCAAATCTACCTGGGAGAACAAGTTCTTATCAAACTCAACTTCCTTCCTTCGTTTCTGTCCTTGCTGAATTCGACTTCTATTCTTTCAGCAATTTGCAACCTTGTCGCATTAGAAGATACTCTTCTTGTTCATTGATACTTCACAATCGCATTCATCTCCTATGCATATAAGGTTTGTGTGCCAACTCGTCAGGTCAAGTATGTGTGCTCTGATGGACCTGGTTCAACTGGTCAGCCTTTTGTCAATCTTCAAAACTATGCAGTGACATGGGTCAACAAATTCCCCCTTTTTGATGATGACAAACTCTGTGCTTCTCCCTGTATACAACTCAAACACTCTGTATGTTTTTAAGCATTTATCATAGAGAAACCAGGTTCATTAGGTTATAATTATCACTTGAAATACAAAAGCACTTTTTTCTTCCCCCTTTTGGCATCATCGAAAAGTTTGCAAAATGATAAACTCACCAGTGTTGTTAACAATTACTCATGGCCATTAAGGCTACTGCAGGTGCAAACATGATTAATCATCATAAGAAACCAATAAATGTAAGTTATCTAAGAAATAGAGACAAGTCAATAACAAAACAACAAAAATTCATTGATTAGGAACGTACGTCAAACACCATACAAATAAAACAAAAACAGCCCCAACCATGAGCAAAACAGAATAAAAATAAAATAAGCATAACAACTGGTCTAAAGAGGGTTTAAGGAAGCTCTAAGAAGCCTAAGAATGGGAAGGTGTAGTGGAGGTTGTGAACTTGGATTGTAGGAGAGACAACATCTGCTGAAGAACACCCTCATTCTTTTCTTTCTCCTTTGCTAATTCAGCTCTAAGAGCATCCCGCTCTTCTTCAACCTCAATCACAAGAGACTTTAAACGAAGGATCTCCATATCCTTAATCTCGTTATCTTGCACCAAAGTTCTAACTTTGCTGTTGACTAGTTGCTTCCTAGATGAACCAGGTTCATCCACAGGAACATTGACATTGTAGTCACATGTAAGCAAAGTTTCCTTCCCAAAATAATCTTTGGCCGTAGCCATCTCAGCCTTCTTTACTGGAACCCCAAAATGTGCCAGCACTGCTGTCAGCATGAAGCCATAAGGAATTGCGTGTGCCTTGGTTCCGTTCACCACTCTGTTAAGGAGTTGGATGATAAAAGCTGGCCAATTAATTTGCTTTCCCCTGTACAAGCATTCCATCAATGTAAGATCCATATAATTTGCCATAAGCCTTCTTTCTTGTCTAGTTAGTAGGAGCTTAATGACGAACTCAAAGAGTAGCTTATGATCAGGCTTCATCTCACTCTTGTAAATCGGCCTGGGTTCAATCTCCTTCTCACTATCACTAAAGAACCTGGTGATGTCGATTGTTGAGGCCATCCTATCTTGACAAGGCCATCTCTGCCTTGTATAGTCCTCATAGCCCTCAGCTGGTATGTTAAGAATAACACCCAGTTCTTTGACATCAAAGGAAACCTCAATTCCTTTGACCATAGACGTGACCCTGCCTTCCTTGACACTTGCATTCCCCATAAACTCTACCAACTCTGCTCTTGCCAGCCTGCCTTCCATGCGAAGGACCAGGTCCTTCCAGCCTTGTACCTCCAGAGTTTCGATAAGATACTGCATACCAGGCTCCTCTAAATCCTTCACCAGCTTACCCTTTAGCATTGTTCTTTTTCCAAACATGGCAACCCTATCAGTCACCACTCCAATTTCCTTGTCCTCTTCTCCACTCCAATCTGCATCATCATCATAAACAACTTTCACTTTCTTTGGCTTGGCCCTGGTCTTCTTAACAGATTTTGTTGGTGCGACACACATCCTAGCTGACTTCTTTGAAGAAGCCTTAGCCTTTGTGGGTTTTTGTGTCTCAGCCACACCTGGAGCAGGTTGCTCCTCCTGTTGGACCAGGTCCAACCCAGTTTCTTCAATCTCAATAGCCTCAACAGGCTCTCCAACTTTTGCTTTTCCTTTTTCTTCTCTCTTCTTCTTGCTCTCCTTCAGAGACTTTTCTAATTTTTCTTCTTCTTATCTTATAGTGCTACGAGTAGCTCTAACTTTTGGAGCAGAAACACCAGCAAATTCAGAAATTTTCCTTTTCTTAGAAGGAACTGGGTGAGTTGCCTTCTTGGGTTTCTGACTCCTTCTTCTCTTAGGGTTATAAGACTCCCCCAGTTTTCTCAACCTTTCTGCCAATGTTTCTTCTCCCGATGAACCAGGTTTATTTATAGCTTTCTTCAGACTTGCAAGACCTGCTGCAGCTTCCTCTACTATGCTTCCCCCTAAATCAGTGACTTCTACTCCCCTAGTTTCAGGAATGGGACCACAAATAGCCAATGTGGTACCATCCTCCCTAAATCCCCTCACATCTTCTTCTCCCTCTCTCTAAAGAACTCTTTCTTTTCTCCCATCCTTCTTCCTTCCAGAGATTTCGACATCAATAACAGACCCTACCAACATGAATCTTTTATCAGCTGAAGTAAATTCAGAGTCGACTTCAAGATTACCTTTTTCAGAATTGGTTGAACCAGGTGCTTCTTCCTCATTAGCTGATTTAAATGATTCACTGGATGAATCTGACTTAGTAATTTTGTCTGCTTTAATAAGATCCTCCAAGAATTTTTCCCTAGCCCCAGAAGAAACATATTTTCGGGCAAGAACTTTAACACAATGATTCTTGGGGGCAGGTTTAGGGTTTGGAGTGGGTTCAAGAACGGGTGTATTTTCAGGGGATGATGGAATTTCTGGTGATTCGGAGCTGCAAACAGATGGAGAATTGGAGACAGATTCAGAATTTCCTCCATCGTAATCACGATTAGGTGAGGAATTATATGAGGAAGCTGGTGGAGGTGAAGACATCTTTTCTGTTGAGAGGAAAGGACGAGTTTTGCAGGTTTTGGGTAGTGTACTATGAGTTAACCTTGGTTGAAGGAAGCTTTATGAAGAGAGGAGTAATAATTATCTTTTATAACATATGGCCATTAATTTTACAACGGATAAAAAATTAATTCAAGTGGAAGTCTAATAGTTGTAGGAGTATCATTGATTTGACGGTTGAGAATCTCCTATTTCTAGGCTAATTGAGTGTTGATATGACTCCTTGGAACGGGTTCATTTATGGATTAGTACAGAGAATTAGTAATGAACCAAATATAGATAGAGTCCTGCTCATGTGTGACTGTAATTGAATTACTATATGGAAAAGAGTACGTACCTCATCAGTCAGATGAATCATCATATATGAACCAGGTTCATCCTGTTTGAAATCTTTAGATTGCCTCAATTTATAATGATAGATAAACATTATTAGTATCCAGGGAATCATATTAATACATGGCACAAGAGTATGGCAATAAAGACATGATGCTGAGAAGTTGTTAATCTGATTAAGTACCTAAAAATTTTCTAGCCAAAAATTCATTTATATAAAAAAAATTTCTTTCTCTTCAATCAGGTGATCGTAATCATCCCTAATTCCAACCCGTTTCTCTCAAAATGCTCCCTACTAAGTTCTTTAGTGAATATATCTACAATTCGATGATCAGTAGCACAAAATTCGATTGAGATTATTCTGTTTTCATAGTTATCCCTTAGGAAATGGTGTCTAACATCTATGTGCTTAATCCTTTTGTGATGAACCGGGTTCTTCGTCATACTAATAGCACTAGTGTTATCACAAAATATAGGAATTCATCCTACATCAATACCAAAGTCCATGAGTTGTTGTTTGATCCATAACAACTGGGCACAGCATGAGACTGCAGCCACATATTCCGCCTCAGCAGTAGACAAGGCCACTGAATTTTGTTTCTTGTAGCCCAAGACACAAGACATGAACCCAAAAAGTGAGCCATACCTGAAGTACTTTTCCTGTCAACCAGGAATCCTGCATAATCAGCATCAGCATATCCTACAAGGTCGAAATTACTACCTTTAAGATACCAAAGGCATAAATCAGTGGTGCTTTTCAAATATCTCAAAATTCTCTTTACTGCAGTGAGGTGGGACTCCTTTGGATTTGCTTGAAACCTAGCACATAATCCCACACTGAACACAATATCAGGTCTGCTGGCAGTGAGACCCCAATCATCCCTCTATATAGCTTCTGATCAACAGATGAACCAGGTTCATCCATATCTAATTTTGTACCTGTGGCTATGGGAGTGTCTATTTCTTTTGAGTCTTCCATTTTAAACTTCTTGAGAAATTCTTTCACTTACTTTTGTTGGTGGATCATTGTTCTATTTGGGCTTTGCTTAATTTGCAAGCCTAAGAAAAAGTTTAGCTCACCCATCATGCTCATCTCAAACTCACTTCCCATTAGCATAGCAAATTCCTTGCTCAATTTCTCAGAAGTCGCTCCAGATATGATATCATCCACATATATTTGCACAACCAGAAGATCCTTAACTTTTTCCCTTTAGAACAAAGTACTATCAATTTTGCCTCGTTTGTACCCATGTTCTAGCAGGAATTTTGATAATCTTTCGTACCATGCTCTTGGTGCTTGTTTGAGACCATATAGAGCCTTGTCGAGTTTGTATACGTGGTCAGGTGACTCCTTGATTTCAAAACCTGGAGGCTGCTTGACAAATACATCTTCCTTCATATAGCCATTGAGAAAGGCACTCTTAACATCTATCTGATGAAAAGTGAATTCCATGTGTGCAACAAAGGCTATAAGAAGTCTGATTTCCTCCAGTCTTTCCACAGGGGCAAAGGTCTCATCATAGTCAATTCCTTCTTCTTGACTATACCCTTGAACAACTAATCTTGCCTTATTCCTTGTAACATTTCCATCCTTATCGAGCTTGTTCCTGAAGAACCACTTGGTGCCGATCACTGATCTGTCTAGTGGCCTGGGTACCAAGTGCCATACTTGAGTTATTTCAAACTGATTCAGCTCTTGTTGCATGGAATTTACCCAATCAGCATCTTGCAGGGCTCCCCAATGTTCTTTGGTTCGATCATGGATAGAAAGGCATCAAACGCACACAGATTTTTCAAGGATGATCTTGTTTTGATTTCGGATGCCAAATCTGTTATGATGTTCTCAAGAGGGTGATAACTCTGATATCTGTTTGAGTACCAACTGTTCATTCCTAGACAATTCCATGGTGTCTTGTTGTTGTAGAGCAGGATCAGGGACAGGTTGCATATGTTGAGTTCCCCCTGTCATGATGCTTAGGGTAGTTGAACCTGGTCCATCACCTGTTCCACCTTTCATGCTTGCTTCAGTGTGATCACTTCTTCTTATCAGTCCAAGANAAGTGGGATATGTTGGGCTTTCTCCCTTTAAGTAATTCATAGGGAGTTTTCTCTACTAGAGGTCTAGTCATGCATCTATTGATTATGTAGCAAGCAGTATTTATTGCTTCAGCCCAGAAGTTGTGAGGTAGTTTGCTAGATAGGAGCATGGTTCTTGCCATGTCTTCAAGAGTTCTATTTTTTCTTACAACAACCCTATTTTGTTGTGGGGTTCTAGGAGTAGAAAATTTATGATTAACACCATGTTCATCACATAACTCAGCAAACTTAGTGTTCTCAAATTCAGTACCATGGTCAGATCTTATTGATGCTAGTTGATGTCCTAACTGATTTTGA
>MDKI01149674.1:0-20469 GCA_005239505.1 Nicotiana paniculata | reverse complement strand
CAAACTGTTGTTGTTGTTGTCCAGTTTTGCTTACTACACCTGATGTATTACTAGGGATAAAGGAAGGTGCATTGGAGTTAAGTTTGCTTGGAGTTGCACTAACATCTTCCCTTGGTAGCGATAGTGAACCATATAAGTGCATGTATTCACTATCACTCTCTTGTCCAAGGTCATCAGTCGAACCTCCATCATATTCAATACCCCAGTCCTCATCATCATCATGATCACTCTGATCTGCCCAAAACTTGGATTTAATAACCATATCCCTCACATTAGCTTTTATAACTTCATTGTTATTTCCCGTAGAGAGCATTAGTTGCCCAGATTCCACACCATGTTCACCACACGATTCCATGGTTTGTGTAGGAACTTCAAACACAGATTTGTTCAAAGTCACAATTGGTTGTTTAACCATATTAGTGTGTGTTACCATATTGGTGTGCGTTGCCATTGCTACCTGGGCCTCTTTAATAATCTGTTCCATACGTGGGCTGGAGAATTGCAAGGTTGGGGTTGACGAGCTATGTGCGAGTTGTCCTGTATCTCCACGCATCAGTTCCAACTTCGTACCAAGCTGAAACGATTGCCTCAAATTCCCATCATGCTCCTTGACAAATTTTGTTACTCCCAGAATTTTTGTAACAACTGCTGTAGAAAGAAATGCCCCAGCTGAGACGATTGCAGCAGCAGACTTTTCTGCTGTGACTGAAGCAGACTTATCAGCTGCATCGACCAAATTTTGCTGCTCTAAACCAGCTGCACTCTTAACACCTTTGCGCACCATACTTCCATCACCAACAACTGCTTGTGTTTCATCAACCATCTGTTGCTCCTCATTGACATGCTCACCCTTATTCACCAAAGCATCAAAAGAGTTTGAAACTCCAATAGCCTTTGATGGTAGAATCAAATTTTGAAGACTTGGAGTTTCCTTCTTGCTAGGTGATTTATTCACCCCTTTCCAGTGATTTTTAACAACTCCAGTAGCCTGTTTTTCCCCCTCTAATACATGAGAAACATTACTCACAAGTACTGCAGTTCCAGTAGCTAATTGCTCACCAGTGGCATTCGAGACACACTCATCATTCTCCAGTTGCATTCCATACCCTTTAACTGTTTGATGCCCAGCCTCATCAATTTTTTGCCCAGCCTTATGGACACCAGCAGATGCAGGGCATGTAGCAGCCTCCAGATCTTTAGCAACATTATTGCGAGCTGCTGCAACTGGAGCTATCACAGAACCATCATGATCTGCTATATGTTGCGAATTAGAAGTATATATTTGTTGACCAGTTCCCTTAGTATTTGAGACAGCAACTCGATCAGTTGTGGCATTCTTAGAAATCACATGTTCCACTTGATTCTCAACAACTCCTTCATCCACATTCCCAGCATTAACAACCTGGTCAGACCCCTTCATCATCACTGTTTCACTAACCAAATTAAGTGCACTGGAGACTCTAGCTAGAGATCGATCAACTGGAATATCGGCACGATTTGATGCATTAGTTTTTTGTTGCCACTTAGCATTTAAATAGTCCCTAGCATCCCCTTGTAATTTTTCTACCTTGTTCATCTCCTCAGCTAAAGCCAAAACTTCAGCAGGCAGAACACGTTCCTTATTGACAGTGCTATCGATCAAATTTTCCTCCTGTTGCATATCATCATTCGCCCTATTCCTTTTAATCAATGAACGACAATATTCACCAACATGTACTTGTCGTTTGCACACATTACAATATGATGGAAGATTATCAAATACAAACTCCTGTATATGCTCTAAAGCCTTACCAGATTTGTCGTCAATAAATTGTAACTTCATAATTTTGGGATGTTTGTCAAGGAGATCAAGAAGTACCTTAACTCTAGCTGTACTAGGTCTTGTCCTAGATTGTGTGGCCTTGTCTATTGCAATAGGTTTTCCCACATCTGATGCGATTGATAGTAAAGATTTCTTGGCGAACAGGTTCGTCGGCAAATCTGGAAACGATACCCATGCCACTGTTTTTGACGTCTCAACCTTAGGATTGTAATCTTGAGTCCATGGGAATGTACGATATTGATGTTGTTTTCCTTTGTACTGTAAATAACCAACCTTCTTCGACAGAACTTTTACAAAATCGTCATAAACATCACAACGAATCAACAATTGTCGAAACGCGAGCAAGCCGATCAAACAGCGAACTTTAATCCCAAACTGTGTTGGAATTAAATTTCGTAGTTCCGGAAAATCTGGTGCACCATATGAGAGCTTCATCACTACAGCTTGGTGAAGACCTTCTTCAACTACATATTCCTCCAATTCCTTAAACGAAAATTGCATCATAAGCTGTCCATGAACATGCTGGACAGGTTTAAGGATTATTTTTGCTACTGGTTGTGATTTTGACGTGAGTAATGAAGCATATGTATTCGTTTTAGGGATGGGATCCGTCTCTCCCACAGCTTGAAGCTGGGGAGAGGCCTGCCGACCATGGCAGCCCTTAGTTCTCCATGTCGCCCAAGAAGGAGAGAGGAGAGAGCAGCGTAGGGTTCGGAGAATGCGTTTTCAAGTTCAATTCGTAGTTTTAGATGTTATTTTTGTGTTTTGACTGTGCGAATGAGTTCGCATGATATTTTTATACTTGTGTGGATTTTTTTGGAGCCCCGAGGGCTCGGATGTGTTTCGGACAGGTTCCGGAGTGTTTTGGACTGAAGTTGGCAAAATTTGGTGTATGGTGCTCCGGTGTCGCATTTACGAAGGTGACAGAAGGTGGCAGCGTTCACAGTTGCAACTTCCCATTCGCAATTGTGAAGGCAACCAGAATTTAGTGTTAGTCTTGCGAATAGAAGTTTGATTTTGCGATTAGGTCCAGTTCACAATTGCGGCGATATAAGGTGGGACATATGTGCAAGTTTCTTTTAAGGGAACTACGTGAAGCCACCCGGCGTCATAAGGTGGGATAAAGTGCGTGTAGTTATTTCGGAAAAACTATTTTCAAAACCTATTTCAAAATCTTTTCACCAGGCAGTATCGGAAAAGATATTGATTTAAATTGAAAAATATGAATACCAGGCGGTACCTAGGTTGTGATTCTTTTTTATATGAATGGGTACCTTGGTTGTAATTTCATTATACACGAGGCGGTACCTCATTGTGATTCTTGCTATTTATTTCATGTTGCAAAGAGTATTGGTGGGAGCATTCCTTGTTGTTTCATTCTTACTTGTTCTAGCAATTGTTATCCGTATATGATCATTGTAGTTCTATTTAGTAGCTTCCTTTATGCTATTTATATGTTTGAATTCTTTTATTAGTTCATGTTATTATCTCATTTTGTATTAGTTATTTCTACGCTTCCCATTATATCCCCGTACTACATTTCATGGTTCTTATTTATATCCTAGTAGGTGTTTTGAACTAGCCTCGTCACTACTCTACTGAGGTTAAGCTTGATACTTACTGGGTACCGTTATGATGTACTCATACTACGCCTCTACAATTTCGTACAGATCCAGGTACATTTGCTCGTGGCAGTCACTAGAGATCATTTGTAGCTGCCTTACGGAGATTTCAAGCTATGCCTGCCCGACGTCCGCAGGTCCTAGAGTCACCTTCCTTATATTATTTCCTGTTCTATTTCTTTCAAACAATGATGCATTAGATATCTCAGTTTTATTTTATAGAGTTTATGAATCTGTTCCATAGTTCTTGGGGATTGTATGATTGAGATTCTATTTTTGAGAAGTTATAAGAGTTTATCAGATTGGTTTTAAGTATTTTGTTAATTACATTTTTTCAATTGTTATCAAATATTAGGCTTACCTAGTCGTGGAGACTAGGTGCTATCACGACATCCTACAGAGGAAAATTGGGTTCGTAACACACCTACAGTGGCTAATTCATCCGAAAGAGAGCGAATTGCTTCACGATATTTGGTAATGGAGCGAGAGTCTTTGGTAATCCGGGCAAGTTGATCACACAGACTAAGAATTCTGGTTTCGGACCTGTTTGCATAAGCAGTGTGCAAGGCATCCAAAGCCATCTTGGATGATTCCGCCACACCGACCGTGGAGGCAATGGTGGGGTCAACTGAAGCCATAAGGGCATTTTTGAATGAGTTGGTGTTGACAGAACCAAGGTACGTAGGCCGGGTTAGGGGATATGTTTGTGCCAAGGGTGATAGTACGGTTAGGAGTTAGGCCTAGATCCATCAAGGTGACCATATAGGTTATGGCCGTGCATAAGCATGACTGCCACTAAGTTTGATAGGTAGTTGGGAGGTAGGATTAAATTGCACTATGGTATTTATACCATCTGTTTTGTCCGCATTGACAACTCTGAGATTGTTTCCATTGTTAGCCATTGAAAGAGGAATTCGGTGCAGAGAAAAAAAAAATTTAGCTCATACTCGTTAGAGTTTTATAGGCTCAGATACAATATAAAGACTTAAGAAATGATGGAAAAACCTTGTTTTGTATTGAATAGCAAGCTGAGTATATATACAAGTACCTAAGGCCACTGCTTTATTAGGAGACTTGTTCAACGTAAAGACTATCAAAATAAACTAACTGAAACATACTCTAAATGGGAGGATAAATTTAGATCTACTTGTGTAACTAAAAGGATAAACATAAAAGATAAAGACTACTTCTAGTTGATGAGAATTGGTAAAAATCCGATAAGAGGAACTATTGTTCCAATAGTCCTTAAGGATATTCCTGAGCAGTTTTGTCCATTAAATTTTTCAAAAGTATGTTATCATGACCCAATGTCACTATTTCATGATGGAACCTAATCCATTATCCGTTATAGTAACAATAGTCTCAATAGTGGAATAGCATAACTAACTGAAGTAAAATAACGATACAACTGGAAACCACCCCAAAATTTGGTGTTATCGAGTACATGAGCTCTATAGAATAAGTAAATAAAAGGTCTAAACCAAATATAAAATTGTCCGAAAGACTAAACATTAATAGCATGAAGAAGGAAAGGGGCTTCAAGGCCTGCAAATGGGACAACAGTGCTACCACGAAATCTCCAATAGATACATATATAAAACTCCTTAGTAATCACCTCTATCAGCATCACATGGATCTACACATAAAGTATAAATTGTAGTATGAGTACAACCGACCACATGTACTCAGTAAGTAGCAAGCCTAACCTTAGTCTGAAAGAGTGACAAGGTTGGCAAGGTTTGCTGACACTCAATTTTGACTCTCCATATTTATGAATTAACTTCTGCAAGCTTCCTAGTAAAAAAATGATTAAACGTGGTCTTTGCACACTATTTAACCTTAATGAAATTTATTGATAATTATTCCTATTTTTATAAAATGTAGGAATTTTATCATTTTATTGTAATTAATTAAATACTACTATTTTTATGTATTTTTCTAATTCTCAGCATAGTTTGTTGATAATTGTACTATTTTCCAAATATTAGAATTTTTACATTAATTTATTTTAATGTAAAAAATAAAAAATAATTACTACAACATTATTGTGGTAGTTGGCATTTTAATAAATACTAAGGCACATTTTTATTTCAAAATACAGATCAAATTCAGTCAAAATACTGTCCCGTCAAAATTCAATGTGACAAGACATCATGATGTGATAAGACATCTTAATGTGACAAGACATCATGATGTGATAAGACATCTTAATGTGACAAGTAACTTGATATGAAATTGTCATGCCCCAAACTTGTGGAGCGCGACTGGCGCTCAACCGAGTGATCCCGACCGAGCAAGCCTGTTAGATTTTCTTCTACCCAAGCTAATACATGAATAAAGAGTAGATGTACTCCATTAATCAAGCTCTGAAATCATTTCATTAACAACTCCCATTTCATTTCCACTAGCAGCTTCAACCATAATTTCAAAAATATTACAAGTTTATAGATATAATGAAAAACATCTTTGCCAAATACCAACATTTCTATTTCAGTTCCCAATAACAAGCACCACTCACGATCTGTCAACGGAGCCTTTAAGTACAACTGAAGAGTAATATGGAAATACCGGTAATAAGGCCCTGGCTATACCTCAAAACAAAAAGGACATGAAAAACAGAAGATACATGGCCCCAAAATGAAGTGGGGCTCACCAAGTCAGCTAAAACGAGAGTAGCGCTATCACTGATCATGACCACCTACTGTGGAACCACCTGCATCCATTAAAGATGTAGCACCCTCGGCAAAAGGGATGTTAGTGCCGTCGAATAGCTATAGTATGTATAGCTAAAAGTCCTCTTTCAAAATAGAATGCCCATATAAGAAAAGGCAAAACATAGAAACAACAAGTCACAATCAACAATATCCAACTGTCTAGTTAAAACATAAAAATTTTCAAAATACAAAGATAATATATATTTTTGGTTGGGATCTGAGATCATTAGCACCGATATAACACCATCTTTGTTAGCACGACATCCGATCACGCCCTATCAACTAGGCCATCTCACCACGAACAATGTGGTTTGACATATGATGCGAATGAAAGTTGTTACCAAGAGCAGTACCACCATGTGTGCAACATGGCTGATCTCTACTCGATCGGCTAGGCCGCCTTCCCACATATAGCGTGTGGGTTGACTTTTCAAATTCACAGTTGTTACTAATTTCATCCCAATTAAGGGGAATAATATCAATTTCACCAATATTTCAATTTCATCCCAAATAAGGGAAATAATCACAATCCGCTCCTACACTGACACATGTAGTTTTAGGTGTGGGCCTTATGACCCACCCTTCCTCGATTTTGCTAATGATACTCCCAAAAATATTTTTGATTTGATTTTCACACAAATCTAACATAAATACAATTGTACTAACCTTAACATCTGTCACATTTTACAAATTCTTATTACTGTTTCCAGTCATTCACAATAACAATATTTGCTTGGTTCATTTGGCTATTCACAAGATTATTTATTCCTGGCACGATGGTCGTATTTCATATCCCACACTTTCACCTCTTTCAAGTTCAAAGATCACCATCAAATATCAACATATAGAATACTTCAGAAATTATATACCTTGATTTCCTTAGTAATGGAAACTTTAAACACAAAAGGTTTCTTCCCAAAGAATGGGGCATACCAACCAACAATAGAAACACTCATCAAAATCATAAAGAATCAATAAACCATTAATTCTTGCAGTACTCTTCCCCAGAAATGACAATGTAAGGTTTCAACATCTGAGTATATAAGAACTCGAATCATACTGGATATATTAATAAGCAAATCATTAGTTAAAGAACCACTTCGGGGCATGAACTGAGTACAAAAGCTCTTAGGAAAATTCTATTTTCGAAGTCATTTTTAAATAGTTGAGTCGAGGCCCATTTCATATCCTCTAGCACATCCTCTCATTACTGTTACAACACATATTCACGTACTTTAGTTCATGAAATAAGTTAGTCAACATAAATATGAGAAGAGATTATCTTTGAGATGATAAGAAGTTAATCCTATTGGTCATAAATGATACAAGAGTGTATAAGGTGATTAACAAGTATTAGAAGTTAAACGAATCAAGGATATTGTAACCCGTATTTTTGGTAGAGCTAGGTGTGCTTAATATTCTCAAGAGGTCGTGTTTTAAGGTATTTTAATCACATAATAACCGTATCATAAGTCTCGAAGTCAAACGAGTTATGAAATAAAAGTCGACAAGAGTTGTCGCAACTTAGGTTCATAGTTTTACTTAAATTTTGGGTCAAATGATACTAAGATTTTCTCCCAATCTACTTTGAATTACGGGGTGATATACCTACCAAATTGAAGATCTATGAGTCTATGGGGGTTAGCAGTACTTACATTGTTTCCCTTCTTATGGAATAATTGATGTTGAGGTTTCTTCTCTTATTTTTATGTTATCAATGTTGTTGGTACTTCCTGATTCTTATAAGATTCTTGATGAAGAGTTAGTCCTAATAACGTGTAGGGAGAAAATTGACCTTACTTCACTCCAAAAGGTTCAGAATATGATTACAATGAGTCCTACATGCATTATATATATATATATATATATATATATATATATATATATATATATATATATATATATATATATATATATATATATATATATATATATATATATATATATATATATATATATATATATCTATTTTACTCTACCAAGCCGCACTATAGTCCGCTGGGTAGAGCACCTATGGTGCAACCACTGATCAGTTGGGTTTTACCGAGCTCCACGTGGCCGGGTAGGTTTTACCGAGCCTATTGCGGCCGGGTAAGATATGATGATGATACCTACAGAGGCGTATGTTTTAAATTTTTATGTATATGTATGTATGTATCACGCATTTCATGTCAGTAGCCCTCAGAGGTACCCAGATGTTACAGGTTGTCTATTCTCTATCCCTGTTTACATTACTGTTCTTACTTATGCTTTCCTGCTTTACATACTCAGTACTTTATTCGTACTAACGTCCTCTTTATTTGTGGATGCTGCATGTCGTGTTGTAGGTCCTGATAGAGAGGTAGACATAGCTCCCCCACCATAGTAGGCTTTTCAGTTCAGCGGTTGTTGGCAAGATCCCTTCTTCGGACTTGCCGTATTCTTGTTATGCATTTTTGTTATAGATATTATGGGTATGTCGGGGCCCTGTTCCGGCAATGTTGCATCACTTATGCTCCTTTAGAGGCTCATAGACAGGTGTCGACTCATGTATAGTTTGGTATGCCTTGTGGGCTAATTTTTGTTGTATAGTCTTTCATGGCAGCGTTGTAGCTCGTACCTTATATGTAGTTTCTTATCAGTCTTGTCATCCCATGTGATGTATGTTCATGCACTTATCTTTCATTGTTGATTGTTCATAATCCATATCTACCATTTGTATTGATCTCGTCAGCCCTTAAAGATAATGAAGAAGATTAGATAAAATGTTCGTTGGTGCTCGGCAAGTATGGCCCGGGTGCTAGTCATGATCCTTCAGTTTGGGTCGTGACAAACTTGGCGTTAGAGAAGGTCTATCCTAGGGGTTGTCTATGAGTCGTGTCTAGTAGAGTCTTGATTATGGATGTGTAGCGCGCCACATTTATAATCAGGAGACTACATGACATCTAGGGTTGTTTCCTTCTTCCTTAATCTAGTACGTGCATAGAGTTGAGTCTTTAGTGTTCGTATTTAATATTAACCTTGTTTTCTTTCGGCGATGCCTTCGACTAGAAAGCAAGCGATTAGTAGACATCTTGATATAGCTGGCGGAGAGGGTACCAGTCAGGTGCCTCAAGCCAGAGCAGGCCAAAGTGGGTCTCAGAGTGAGATGCCGTCTCATACCTCATCTACTCCGTCTCATCCAGAGGATATTAGGAGGCACCCAGCACCACCAGTTCCTCCGTCTGGCACTACAGACCAGGATATGAGGAGTGTGGTACAGCTGTTGACTAGCTTGGTAGCTGCTCAGGCTCATAGACAAACTACAGGTGTTGTTGGTAAACCAAATAGTACGAGAGTTCGTGATTTTATTAGTCTAGACCCTCTAGTGTTTTCCAGATTAGACCCCAAGGAGGACCCACAAAATTTTATTGACCAGGTTCATCGTACACTACGGGTTATGCATGCTACATATACAGAGGCAGTACAGTTGGCTTCTTATCGATTACGGGATTTAGCGGTTTTTTGATATGATAGTTGGGAGAGATCCAGGGGTCTGAACGCCCCTCCAACTGTGTGAGGAATTTTCTGAGGCCTTTCTTCGTCTCTATTTTTCAGTTGAGATACGACGAGCTAGAAGTGATAAGTTATTGAACCTTAGACAAGGTAATATGAGTGTGTAAGAGTATAGCACGCAGTTTGATTCTTTAGAAAGGTATGCTCATCATATGGTGGCCGATATGAGTGATAAGGTGCATATGTTCGTGAACAGGTTGGGACCACATCTGATAAATGAGTGAATGAAAACCTCCCTAGTGGAGGGCATGGATATTTCCCGTATTCAGGCTTATGCCCAGACCCTAGAGGATCGTAAGCGCCAGCAAAGGGCAGATAGGGAGCAGGATAAGGGCGAGCATAATAGGGCGAGATTTGTAGGGTATTATCATGACTTCAGAGGTAGTGTTAGGCCCCATTCTTCGAGATGTTCGGCGCCACCTGTAGCTAGTGATCCTCCACAGTTTCAGAGGCCTCGGTATGATCGATTTACCTATTCTGGTCCAGGTCAGAGTTCGCGGGCATCAGGCTCGCAATATCATAGGGATACTAGTTAGATGAGACCTCCAACACCCCGTTGTAATCAGTGTGGAAAGGCCCACTTTGGTTTGTGCCGTCGAGGTTCTGATACGTGCTATTCTTGCGGACAACCTGGCCATATGATGCGGGATTGTCCTAACAGAGAAGGTGGTGGTATGGCTCAGCCAACTGGATCTTTATCTGGTTCTTCCTCATCAGTTCGACTTCCAGCACGGCGTTTTCAGCAGTCGACAGGTCGTGATAGAGGTAGAGGTGCAGTGCCGAGTTCGAGTGGTGCTCAAAATCGAACCTACGCTCTAGTAGGTCGACAAGATCTCGAGTCGTCTCAGGATGTCGTTACACGTATATTGTCTGTGTTTTATTATGATGTATATGCGTTGATTGATCCGGGATCTACATTATCATATGTTACACCTTTTGTGGCTAATAAGTTTGGCGTTGAACCTGAATTGATAAGTAAACCACTTGAGGTATCTACTCCGATAGGAGATTCTGTGATTGCTAGAAGGGTATATAGAGGTTGCACAATAATCATTTGTAGTCGTCAAACCTCGGCGAATTTATTTGAATTAGAAATGGTTGATTTCGACGTGATAATGGGAATGGACAGGTTGGCCTCATGCTATGCAAATGTTGATTGTTGTACGAAGATGGTTAGGTTTCAATTTCCTGATGAACCCGTCATTAAATTGAAAGGGAACATTGCTACGCCAAAAGATAGGCTTATTTCCTATCTTAAGGCAAGGAAGATGATCTCTAAAGGGTACATTTATTATCTCGTTCGCGTTAGGGATGCGGAGACGAAGCCGCCTACTCTATAATCAATCCCCGTGGCCAATGAATTACCGGATGTTTTCCTAGATGAACTCCCAGGCCTTCCTCTTGAAAGGGAGATTGAGTTTAGTATTGATGTGTTGCCTGACACTCAACCCATATCTATTCCTCCATACATAATGGCCCCGGCAGAGTTGCAAGAGTTGAAGTCACAACTGAAGGACTTGCTGGATAAGGGATTTATTAGGCCTAGCACTTCACCTTGGGGTGCGCCAGTCCTGTTCGTGCGGAAGAAATACGGGTCGTTAAGGATGTGTATTGATTATCGAAAGTTGAATAAGTTTACCATAGAGAACAAGTACCCCCTTCCAAGGATTGACGACTTGTTTGACCAACTTCAGGGTGCCAAGTATTTCTCCAAGATTGACTTACGTTAAGGGTATCATCAGGTGAGAGCTAAAGAGAAGGATATTCCAAATACGGCCTTCCAGACAAGATATGGGCACTTTGAGTTCTTGGTGATGTCGTTCGGGCTAACAAATACCCCATCAGGTTTTATGGATCTCATGAATACTGTATTCAGGCCCTATCTTGATGTGTTCATGATCGTATTCATTGATGACATTTTGGTGTATTCTCGTTCGGAGGCGAAACATGCGGTCCACTTGCGGATAGTATTACAGACGCTTCAGGATCGTAAGTTATATGCTAAGATCTCCAAATGTGTATTCTGGCTGAACTCAGTAGCATTGCTTGGCCATGTGTTAACTGGTGAGGGTATTAGTGTCGACACTCAAAAGATCCATGCAGTAAAGAATTGGCCGAGACCTAAAACACCATCAGAAGTTCGCGGCTTCCTGGGGCTAGCAAGATATTATAAGCGATTTGTAGAAGGGTTTTCCTCTATATGAGCACCATTGACTAAGTTAACACAGGAAGCTACTAAGTTCCAGTAGTCTGACGCTTGTGAACGAAGTTTTCATGAGTTAAAGAATCGTCTGACATATGCGCCAGTGGTCACTCTCCCAGAAGGAACAGAAGGTTATGTGGTATATTGTGATGCCTCAGGTACATGTTTGGGGTGCGTATTGATGCAACATGGGAAGGTGATTGCTTATGAATCAAGACAATTGAAGAAGCATGAAAAGAATTACCCGACTCATGATTTGGAGTTGGCTGTAGTAATATATGCTTTGAAGATATGGCGGCACTACTTATACGTCGTCCATGTTGACATCTACACAGATCACAAGAGTTTACAATACATCTTCAAGCAGAAGGAGTTGAATTTGAGGCAGCGTAGGTGGCTTGAATTACTTAAAGATTATGATGTCGAGATATTGTATCATCCCGGTAAAGCCAATGTTGTGGCAAATGCTCTTAGTCGTAAGTCAATGGGAAGCTTAGTACACATTGAGACAGGAAGACAGGGGTTGATTAAAGAGCTTCATCAGCTAGCCAATATGAGAATTAAATTGTTAGACTCTGATGACGGGGAGGGGGGGGGGTTACTGTACATAATACATCAGAATCATCTTTGGTAGCTGAGGTAAAAGCACGACAATATGAAAATCCTACCTTAGTACGATTGAGAGAGAGCATTCAAAAGTGTAAAATTACAGCTTTTGAGATCGGAGCAGATGGGGGTACTGAGATACCAGGGCCGGTTATGTGTGCCTGATGTGGCAGGGTTGATAGAGAAGATTATGATTGAGATTCATCAATCCCGATATTCCATCCATCCCGGCTCGACAAAGATGTATCATGATGTCAAGGAGCAGTATTGGTGGGATAACATGAAGAAGTCTATTGAAGAATTGGTAGCCCAGTGTCCTAATTGTCAACAAGTAAAAATCGAACATCAGAAACCCAGTGGATTGCTTTAGAATATCGAGATTCCGACCTGGAAATGGGAGGTGATTAATATGGACTTCATTATTGGATCACCTCGCTCTTATCATAAGTTTGACTTCATATGGATGATAGTTGATCGACTTACAAAATGTGCCCATTTTCTGCCAGTTAAGACAACTTACACAGCTGAAGATTATGCAAAGTTGTATATCAATGAGATTGTTAGGCTTCATGGTGTGCCGATATCTATTATATCAGACCGAGGAGCGCAATTTGCGCCTAACTTTTGGAGGTCTTTTCAGAAGGGTTTAGGCACACAATTAATCTCACCACTGCATTCCATCCACAGACTGACGGACAGGCTGAACGTACCATTCAGACACTTGAAGATATCCTACGAGCATGTCTTCTAGATTTCAAGGGGAATTGGGATGACCATCTTCCACTCATAGAATTTGCCTACAATAATAGCTACTATTCCAGTATTAAAATGGCCCCGTACGAGGCACTATACCGGAGGAGATGTAGATCACCACTTGGATGGTTCGAAGTTGGTGAAACAGAATTATATGGGCCAGATTTGATTCACCACGCCATTGAGAAGGTGAAACTGATACAAGAGCGGTTGAGGGCGGCACAAATAAGGCAACAGTCTTATTCTGATGTCCGACGTCATGATCTGGAGTTTGAGGTTGGTGATTGGGTTTTCCTGAGGATCTCACCGATGAAGGGTGTTATGCATTTTGGGAAGAAGGGTAAGCTGATTCCGTGGTATATCGGTCCGTACAAAATTCTTCGACGAATTGGACAGGTTGCTTATAAGTTAGAATTGCCATCCGAATTGGAATTTGTCCACCCGATATTCCATGTATCTATGTTGAGGAAATGTATTGGAGACCCTTCTCGGGTCTTCCCTATCAAAGATGTACAAGTTACAGAAGAGTTTATAATATGCAAAAGTGCTAGTGGCTATATTAGATCGACAAGTCCGCAGGTTGAGAACAAAGGATATAGCTTCCGTCAAAGTATTGTGGAGGAATAAGAACATGGAAGAAATAACATGGGAAGAAGGAGAGGAGATGAAGTCTAAATACCCTTACCTGTTCTAGCATGAAGATAACGAGGATGCCAGGGGAACGCAGGATGCATTTGAAGGTGAAACAGCTCTATGAGGTAAGCAATAGCTTGAGAATACTCTTCCTTAACACATAATGGTGTGATATGCAGATAATGTACATATCCATAATGCTTTGTGTAGCCTTTCAAGGCAATATGTTGGGTTGCTTGAATGTTTTTCTAGTATCCATTTTATAGGGGAAAAACTCGGCCAGAAATTACCGTTGGAATGCACGATGAGTTAGGCTTCCCATAAACCCTTACATTCAAGGACAAATGTTCCTAAAGGAGGGAGGGTGATACATCCCATATTCATGTATGTTCGTTCATTCCATAAGTTATTCAACGTAAATATGATAAGATATTATCTTTGAGATGATAAGAAGTTAATCTTATTGGTCTTAAATGATACAAGTGTGTATAAGGGTGATTAACAAGTATTAGAAGTTAAACGAATCAAGGATGTTGTAATCTGTATTTTTGGCAGACCTAGGGGTTCTTGATATTCTCAAGAGGTCATGTATTAAGTTATTTGAATCACATAATATATGTATCATAAGTCTCGAAGTCAAACGAGTTGTGAAACAAAAGACGAAAAGAGTTGTTGCAACTTAGGTTCATAGTTTTACTTAAACTTTAGGTCAAATGTTACTAATATTTTCTCCCAATATCCTTTGAATTACGGGGTGATATATCCACCAAATTGAATATATATGGGTCTAGTTTCCAACGCATCTAACCGTTAATCGATACGATATTAGAATAGAGAGATATTTACATTTTAACGAGACTGCGGTAAGCAACTCTCTATGGGTCCCACATAGTCGGTTTAAGAGAGATGGATATATATATATAATATTCTTAGAGCCCGTTTTAAGTCATTAATTTTCAGTATATTTAGACCTTAAAACCCTAGAAACACCCTCTTAATATTCTCTGAAGATGCAAGACCCAAACAAAGGGTAAACAACACAAATCAAGTGTCGGGAATGCCGTGGCGTTAGTAAGTTTCTTGTTCTTCTTATTGTTGTTCATTTTGTGTTGTTCAAGCTCGTGTGGGAGGTTTCTTTAAAGGTTTTATGTTCTTTAAATACTCCCTCAAGTTTTTAATATAAACCCTAAGTGATTTCAAGCCTTCTAAAGTAATTCTAGTACCGAAAAACCCTAATTGATTGCTAGTTTTGCTTCCCTGTTGTTGTGGCAGCATTGGAGGGATATTTCGTGGAAAATTAAGGTCAAGTTGGATTTGTTCTTTCTGTTTAAAGGTAAGGAACATCTTAATCTACATGTATTTAAGATTATCCAAGTTACGGCTAAGTCGTTGAAGCTAGAACTTGTGAAATATATATCGAAAGGCTTGATAGTAATGTTGTTGGTTGGTGGACTATTTTGGGAGGCTAAATATGATTATTATTGATGTTGTTTGGGATGTTTGGTGATTGTTTTGACTTTTGTGAAGTCATATATACAAGGGAGGTGTTGTCCATTTCATCGTAAAATAGATTATGGTCGATACATAATAGTTGTGACGCTTAAATGATAATGATAGTGTCGTTTCTCTTATTGTAGACTAAGGAGTCGTGACATTTGCATAGCTTGAGGTTGGGCAGTGTATATACAAGGTATGTGAGGCTATCTTTTTCCTTCTTTTGCACGACTCCGATTGTACATAATGCAATGGAGGAGCTTCCAAAGATACTCTACTCTTAGGAGCTAGCAGTACTTACATTGTTTCCCTTCTTATGGAATAATTGATGTTGAGGTTGCTTCTTTTATTCTTATGTTATCAGTGTTGTTGGTACTTCCTGATTCTTATAATATTCTTGATGAAGAGTTAGTCCTAATAACGTGTGCGGAGAATATTGACCTTACGTCACTCCGAGAGGTTCAGAATATTATTCCAATGAGTAATACATGCATTATATATATATATGTATATATTTTACTCTACCGAGCCCCGCTATAGTCGGCCGGGTACGACACCTATTGTGCAACCACTGATCAGTTAGGTTTTACCGAGCTCCACGTGGCCGAGTACGTTTTACCGAGCCTATTACGGCCGGGTATGATATGATGATGATGATTCCCATAGAGGCATATGTTTTAAAAGTGTATGCATATGTATGTATGTATCACGCATTACATGTCAGTAGCCCTCAAAGGTACCCAGATGTTACAGGTTGTATATTCTCTATCCATGTTTACATAACTGTTCTTACTTATGCTTTCCTGCCTTACATACTCATTACTTTATTCATACTGACGTTCTCTTTATTTGTGGATGCTGCATGTCGTGCTGCAGGTCCTAATAGATAGGTAGACACAGCTCCCCCACCACAGTAGGCTTCCCAGTTCAGCGGTTGTTGGCAAGATCCCTTATTCGGACTTGCCGTAGTCTTGGTATACATTTTTGTTATAGATATTATGGGTAGGTCTGTCACGCCCCAAAATCGAGGGACGAGATCGGCGCCCAACCGGATGAACCCGGTCAAATGGACCTGGATTGCCTTTCCTACCCAACACATTACCCCGTGTTCATAATATAAAATATTCCATAGGAAGTAGCAAATTAAAAATGGAGCAGGGATTTACAAGCATCTAAGAAAAATAAGCCAAAGGTATACTATTCTAATACAAAACCTCCGAATGAATAGCTAGCTAATACAAGAAGGTAAAACAGAGATGCTGCGGACGCTGAGCAGTTACCTCTATATCCCGCACTCTGGCTCCGCACGGAAAAGATAGCTAATGCTCGGTCTGCACCTGAATCTGCACACAAGGATGCAGGGAGTAATGTGAGTACGCCAATTCGGTAGTAATGAAAATAAATCAAGTCTAAGTGGAAAGATCAGATAGAAATCAATGTCATCAATTCACAATATGCACAACCTTTCTTTCCAACAGTATAAACATAGATATATGAAGTCATCATGACTTAAAACCCACTTCAGAAAAGTCCTTTGAAGAATGCATATTTTTAACAACTTCAAACCAAAAGATTTAGTATGAAAATGAAATGAATCATATAGAGGCCCCTCGGGGAAAACATATTTCATAAGTCCAGAGTGAAAGTAGTAAAAATCATAGGTAGCCCCTTGGACAAAACATGTATCATAATCATCCCTTCGGGCAAGCCTCACAGTCACTCATAATCAGTCACTCATCACCTTATAGCCACTCAACACCTCATAGTCACTCATGCCTCCCAATCACTCATCACTCGGCACTCAGCACTCGGCATTCGGCTCGGTGCGCTCACTGGGGGTGTGTGCAGACTCTGGAGGGGCTCCTTCAGCCCAAGCGCTAATATCAAGCCACCTCTCGGCGTATCATATCCTCACAATCAGGCCCTCGGCCTCACTCAGTAGAACCACTCAAAAAGCCCATCGGACAAATCAGTAAAATAGGGTACTCCACCCAAAACATCATTTTTAAATCTCAAAGTTGTGTAAATAAGGTTGAGTTTCGAAAATAGTAAGCACAATGTGGCTTAGTGAAACCATCAGTAAATAGTAAGGAAAACATCAGTAAAAATCCCCCAATGGGTCTAAACAAATCGGCACGAGGCCCCAAACACGGCTTATAGCCCAAATATTTCAACAATCTTTAGAACATAATTTAACATAAGGTTTTGAGTAATATATGCAACTCATTAGTCGCCTGCGGAGAGGACCTAGTCTAATCCAAATAATTAGTGCGCGCCACACGATTCAACTGCTTTACCTGACCAATCTAAGGGATCACAATCCTAACCACGCGATCGCATAGAAAAAAATGTCTGCCCCAGTCTTTTACTCTACGCGATCGCGGACGAGTCCACACGATCGCATTAAAGGATTCACTACTGCTAAAACACCAGAAAACAACAGTCTTCTTAAGGCTAAAAAGTGCCCGTTTGTGCATCTGAAATACACCCGAGGCCCCCGGGGCCTCAACCAATCCTACCAACACACCCCATAACATCATTCAAACTTAGCCGAGCCTTCGAAAAACCAAAAACAACATGAAAACACAAAAATTACATCAAATTGAAGCCTATGAACTTTGAAACTTCTAAATTTAGCCAACTACGCCGAAACCAACAAAAACACCTCCGATTGACCTGAAATTTTGCACACATACCCAAATTGACATTACAGACATGTTCCATCTTCCGGAATCCCATTCCGACCCCGATAGCATGTATTTCACTGCCGACCGGAAATCGCCAAAAACTAACTTTCGCCAATTCAAGCCTAATTCTACACCGGACATCAAAACTTCATTCCGAACACATTCCTAAGTCCAAAATACCTAACGAAGCTATCCGAGCCATAAAATCCATTTTCGAGGTCGTTCACCAATAAGTCAACTCTCAGTTGACTTTCTCAACTATTAGGCTACTTTGAGAGACTAAATGCCTCAATTCTCACCATGACCACTCCAGACCCAAACCAAATGATCCAACACAACAAAAAAATAGGCTAGCAATATATGACAAATGCAGAAATGGGGGAAACGGGGTAAATCTCATGGAAGACCGGCCGGGTCGTTACATCCTCTCCCTTTTAAATAAATATTCATCCTCGAACAGGTCTAGAAACATACCTGGAGTCCCGAATAAGTGAGGATATCTGTCCAGCATATCCCGCTCGGTCTTCTAGGTGGCATCCTCCACCGGCTGCCCTTTCTACTGAACCTTCACTGAAACTATATCCTTAGACCTCAGCTTCTTGATCTGCCGACCCAAAATGGCCACTGGCTCTACCTAATATGACATATCGCCGTCGAGATGAACCGCGCTGAAGTCCAAAACATGATATGGGTCACCAACATACTTCCGGAGCATCGAAACATGGAACACCGGATTAATACCCGATAAACTGGGAAGCATAGTGATACGAGACTAAATTGCATAGTTTAACATGTGATATACCTTACATTTGAGGTGCATTAATGATAAAAATACACTTGTTATGTGGTTAATTGAGTTTATTTCATGTGTAGGTGAATTGGAGATGGAAATGGAGCTAAAGGGATGCAAATACGTTGAAAAATACGCGAAAGGAGACACCCGGGCGATAGTCGGGAGACAGATTCCTACAGCCTGACCCTACATGGCGTTAGCCAGGCGTTAGGGCTGAAACGCCAGCCCTAGCCTGGCGTTAGCCAGGCTTTTGGGTCCAAACGCCCGGGGTTCCCAGTTCGGCCAAATCCGAGTTTTGACGAGTTTAAGTGTTTCCCGGTTGAAATAGAAGTCTCCTACACGATTAGGGTTCGCCCTAAACATATAAATAGACTCGTAAAACACAACTACAAGGGGATTCGAAGGAGAGATTTGAGATTAGAGAGGATACGGACGGCAAAACATCGATTTGTACAGATTTTCTTCATTACTTTGTAGTTTAATTATACAAGTTATTTTGGGTTTTATTCTTATGAATTTGTTTAGCTAAGTTCTTTAATCTAGGGTTTTGGTAGAACCCGTTGGAGGATAAACTTATTGTGTTATTAATATAGTTCCAATTTGTTGATTAATCTCTATTTGTTCAACTACGTTCTTGTTGTAGTTAATTGAATGGCCATCAATTAGCTGTTCCTATTTATTATGTATCTACTTGAGAGAGAGTGCATATTTAGGTAGTTGTTTGAACAACATCACTCCCGGAGTATAGACGAAAGTCATAACCGAGGGTTTAGAGGTTGGATTAGAGATAATGATACCTCGGGTGCAATCTAAAGTGAACTGTAATGCAATTTAGCTAGCAAAACTTGAGAGAGTGCGTCTAGTAAGTTATCATAATTACTTGAGAGAGATTTATGGTAGATAGCATGTTCATGATTGATAGAAAGAACTAATCAAGCTATATGAAGTATCCGAGAAGTAAATTCACCGACGGGGGAAACCATAACCTTAGATCTTTATTACAATTGTTTACACCTTAACGTGGTTAATCTTTAGTTTTAATCTTTAGACATAGTAGTTTAAATAACCTCAAGTGACAGTTGAGTATTCTAACAGCTTGCTTGATACGTAAATTCCCTGTGGGATCGACTCTGGGCATAATACCCCGGATTATATTTGCAACGCCCACTTAGTCTTTTATTAGACATTGTTGAGCGTGATCAAATTTTTGCGCCGTTGCCGGGGAATTAACGGTATTATCAAGTGTAGCTTTAATTGTACATATTATTAGGTTTCAGGTTTGAATTTTTTTTTAGTATTTGATTTTTATTTTCTTTATTTTTTGTTTTATTTGTAAACATGGCATCATGGAATTATGAGAGTTTAGATGTTGGTAATTCTACTTTTGATCCTCATTATGCATATTATGGAGGAAACCACCCAGAGCAAAATTATCAAAATATTCCCGAGAGTGAGTTATGTGCACCAACTCAATCTTATTAGTGGAATGAGTGTGATATGTGTGGTGGTAAAGATGGTCACTTTCAGGGTTGTGCTTATATTTTTACCCCTTACTTTGATGGTTCTTCTTTTTCTTGTGAAGTTAATAGAAACAAAGAACTCAGTGAT
>ML360530.1:0-34186 GCA_005239505.1 Nicotiana paniculata | reverse complement strand
TATCCATCAAACTACTGCACCTTACACACCTCAATCCAACAGAATTGCGGAAAGAAAAAATCGTACATTAAAAGAAATGATGAGTTCTTTATTAATAAGTTCCGAATTACCGCAAAGTTTGTAGAGGGAAGATATCCTTACAGCAAACCGAATACTCAACAGAGTACCCTACAACAAAACGCAATCTATTCCATATGAAAAATGGAAAGGAAGAAAATCCAACTTGAAATATTTCAAAGTGTGGGGGTGTCTAGCAAAGGTACAAGTTCCTTTACCTGAAATGGTTAAAATCGGACCAAAAACATTAGATTGCGTCTTCATTGGATATGATACAAACAATAAAGCATATCGGTTTTTGGTCCATAAATCCGATAATCCCNAAAGACCTAAACGACCTCGGGAAGAACCAAAGGAAAATACTCCAAGTGTAGAAGATCCAAGGCGTAGCAAACGTCAAAGAACATCTACTTCCTTTGGACCAGATTTTGTGACATTCTTGCTTGAAAATGATCCTCAAACTTTTAAAGCAGCTATGTCGTCTTCTGATTCAGCATTTTGGAATCAATAGTGAGTTTCAATCAATTTTGGATAACCATACATGAGAATTGGTTGATCTTCCTCCTGGAAATAAGCCTTTAGGTTCGAAATTGATCTTTAAACGGAAAATGAAATTTGATGGCACTATTGTCAAATATAAGGCAAGACTTATTGTCAAAGGTTATAGACAAAAGANAATCCATCAAATGGATGTTAAAACAACTTTATTAAATGGAGAATTGGAGGAAGAGATTTACATGGAACAACCTGAGGGTTTTGTGGTTCCTGGTAAAGAAAAAAAAGTGTGCAAACTTGTTAAGTCGCTTTATGGACTTAAAGAAGCACCCAAACAATGGCATGCCAAATTTGACCAAACAATGTTGGTAAGTGGGTTTAAAATCAACGAGTGCGACAAATGTGTTTACATTAAAAACACTTCAGGTCATGAAGTCATTGTTTGTTTATATGTTGATGACCTGTTTATAATGAACAAAAGTAGGGCAAATATAAATGCTACAAAACGCATTTTGGCTAGCAAATTCGATATGAAAGACATAGGAGTTGCTGATGTGATCTTAGGAATCATAATTCACAAAACTCCATAAGGTCTAGCATTATCACAGTCTCACTACATTAAAAAAGTACTTGACAAGTTCAAGTATTTGGATTTCAAAATTGCCAAGACTCCTATTGACGTGAGTTATGCACTTCAAAAGAATGAAGGTGAAAGTGACTCACAACTGGACTATGCCAGAGTATTGGGAAGTTTGATGTATATCATGAATTGTACGCAACCAGATATAACATGTGCTATTAGCAAACTGAGTCGATTTACAAGTAATCCCAATCAAATACATTGGATAGCAATGAAACGAGTTTTGGGGTATCTGAAACATACCCAAAACTATGCTTTGTATTATAACAAATATCCCTTCGTGATCGAGGGATATAGTGTTGCAAATTGGATCACCTGATCATCTGAAGTTAAATCCACGAGTGGATATGTTTTCACAATTAAGGGTGGAGCAGTGTCTTGGAAATCATCCAAACAAACGTGCATCACCCGTTCTACAATGGAATCTGAATTCATAGCTTTAAATAAGGCCGATGAAGAAGCTGAATGGCTCTGAAATTTCTTGGAAGATATTCCATTTTGGCCTAAACCTTTGGCACCTATTTGTATACATTGTGATAGTCAAGCGGCAATAAGCAAAGCAGGGAGTGTTATGTATAACGGAAAATCTCGTCATATACGACGGAGACATAATACCGTTAGACAACTACTCTCTAGTGGTGTTATCACAATTGACTACGTAAAGTTAAGAGATAACATGTCGGATCCACTTATAAAAGGCCTATCTAGAGAGGCAATTGAAAGATCATCAAAGGGAATGAGGTTAAGGCCTAGGACAAGTCATCATGGCGGTAACTCTACCTAGCAGACTGGAGATCCCAAGAGCTAGGTTCAAAGAGATCAAACAAAGTTATGAATGACGGTTCAACATTGTCAAATAACTCAACCTATTCTCGTGATGAAGACAATGTTCAGAAATAAAGGTAAATCATTAAGGGTTTTTGATGAGTCAATAAAGCTTAAAGCTTTTTAATGATTTTCTAAGTCTGGCAGGATATGACAAGATAGTGTGTATTTAGGATTACACGTTTAGGAATCACCTATGTGAGTGTGAAGTGTAAGTCGCTTCAAGGGGAATGAAAGTAAAGGCCCATTCTCTAAGCACTCATGAAACCAGGCAGTGTTCATGGCTGAAACGAACACAACCGTGAGAACCATAGATGGTTAAGGATTGATTGTGTGACTTATGTTGTCTAGGTATACAACAAATCTCGACGGTTCAAAGATATCAAATCTATCGATTGACCGAGTATATTCGATATAAGTTCAATACGGAAAGTTCAAAGGGAAACCTATTTATCCAGATGCAATTAATTCTTGCATGTAAAACACACACACGTCCGTGCATTCCTTTATTTTATAGCCATTACCCATTCATGTGGCGGATTGTTGGTCTTTAAGCTTAGTGTAGTTTAATTTTAAGCTTAGACTAGTTTAATTTTAAGCTTGATGTAGCTTAAAGAGAGTGAATGGAAAATGGTGGGAAAAGAAATGGAGGGAAGTGAAATTTTGAATTAGTGCACTTTGCCTCTCATTGGAAGAAGGAAATAAAATCTATGTGTATATATAGAGAAGCTCTTCTTCTAGCTCTTAAAGAGTTGAGAAGAAGGCAAGCCTCGCGCCGTCGCCGTCGTCCCTCGCTCGGCTCGGCTTCGGATTCGGTCAACGATTGATTGATTAATCTTTTTGGACAAAAGTCTTTTCAAATTATTTAATTAATTAATGGAAAAAATTTAAATCCGGAATGACCCGCGACCCGGTCCGACCCGTTTTGTTATGGCTATTCTGAAAGGTTGCAAAACCTTTTCAGAAACAATACGAAATTGGCTATAAATATACCTTGAATCCCAGAATTTTTACTTACAAAATTTTTATCTCCTTCTTCTTCTTCTGCACAAAATACTCTAGTGTGTTTTACAGCCTTCGAGTGGTTCGTTGTTCACCGGCGTTTTTGGTACCAACACTCCAGTGAGTTAAATCGTTCTATCCTGGGAGGATATATTCCAAAACCTCGGGTACTTGAGGGGAGTAATTTCTTTAAGGACACACTGTGTATTCAGTGGGCTCGATATTTTCCTATACTATTTTCAGAATTCATTTTTGACGTTCTTATTCTACTAACTTTTTGTTTCTGTATTTTTCAAAAAGTTTACTATTTTTAATTTATTTTATAACAATACAGATTATTAACAGTTAAGACTTTACTTTGTCAATTATTTCAGCTACTGATCATTATCATATATATTTTTTGGGTGTTGCTTGCTAAACCAGATAAGTTGGACAGATGTAGGACAAGTCGGAAAGAATTCGGACAGGTGCATTATAAGTCGGACTGGTGCAGAACAAGTCGGACAGACGTAGGTCAATTCGGACAGACGCAAGATAAGTCGGACAAGGGTACGACAAGCTAAAAATTCAAAAACAATTGTGTGCATATCAATAAGATCTTAATACATTAAATTAAAATTTTTTGATTAGTTACTTCATATGAAGGACAAGTTGGACAAGGACAGTTAGTACTATATTTACCAAACTAATGATGCTTCCTAACGACTGTTCTGTAGTCAATTACTCACATATAAGAATATCAGACCTGTACAAAAGTTATGAAGCAATACTATAGCTGGTAGCTTATTAATTTTGTTAAAGTATTGTTATTGATCAAGCTATTTCAGGCTTTTAGTTAATAAATTGTGCCTGAATGTTAGATACTGACAATTCTAATTCAGTTACATCAATTAGGTGAATTCACTTGGAAACCCCAAATATCTTCAAGAATAGTCGTAAAACACATACTTTTTAAGAAGTGATTAGTTTCAAATTTGGGTTTCAAATTTCTTTTGATTGAATGAAATTTGGAGTAGCGTAATATTCGGTGATTGAATTGTTTGTGAATTTAAAGGGATTGAAGTTAATTTTGATACCTTTATTTGAAAATTGGATACATTTCGTGAGGGATATAAGAGACCTAGAGCATCCGTATTCTTTTGAGCTGCTTAACGTCCTCCTCGAATGGTTCATTACTGTTGATGAAAAGCTTTGATGCATTCTGTAGGTTCAGTAGTGGCGTTATCTATGAATCATTTTGATGTCAAAACTCTGAGCAAAAAGAAATTAATAATATTTGGCGGTACAAAATGAAGAACGAGTCTCTCCATATGAATTAAAAGTAAACTAGAATTACTTTTTTTTTAATATAAATCATAATTTTTCAAAATAAAACATTTGAGTTTTGTTTGTCGATTCTAGCATATTTTTTTTGCCAAAAATAAACTTTATATATTAGAATTTCAAAGTCTAAAATTGTATAGTCAAAACCACAAAGAAATGTGTTATGATATTAGACGACAACATATGATGTCGAACGTCTTTCAATTTATTATTACAAAAATATGATGAAAAGATTATGCATATACGCTACAACGTACTCTTAAAAGGCATAAATAACAATCTTCGGCGCTTTTAATTGATGCAACAATAAAGAGAATTTTGGTCTTTCTTATGGCTAAAGCTGCATAACCAAACATATATCACGAGCATCATATTAAAGATATAAAATATATATCTTCAGGTACAGATTCATATTCTAAAATTACATAGTCGCAAATGGTATGAAAGGTCTTATGCTATTACAACATATATATCACGTATCGTATTAAAGATATAAGATAAAGAAAATAATGCATAAATCGTACAAAAATACTCTTACGGGCAAAATCATAACCTGTTTTGCCTTCAAAATATTCACCCACGAGACGTCTTTTGTCTTTCATATGCCTAAATCCACATAACCATTATGATTTCGTAATTTATGACAAATTAAAAAAAATCACCAATCAACATTCGACAATTTTTTATCCGGTCGATTTTTATGTGGGAATTTAAAATTGTAAAAGTACACAGTCGAATAAATTACGAAATATCTCCATGGTATTACATCACATATATCATGAGCATCATATTAAAGAATTAAAGTTAAGTTCAAGAAAATAAAAAAGTTTTAAAATGCAAAAAATACAAAATAAAGAAAAAAATTTGCATATGTTTTAAATACACTTTTGCTTTCTCCTCAAACTTAGTATACATACCTCATCCTATTTACGTTGTTATTGAAAACTATTACAACACACCAAAACTCAATTAATATTATTGTATCCAAAAAAATAAAGGGTGGGACTTATATTAAAATAAAATATTACTTAAAAAAAGACGCTAACACCAGCGAAAAAGAGGCGCAATATATGCCATGTATCATCAACTGCCTTCTCTTCAACAGACGGATCTACAACTTCTTACAACTAAGTCAGTTACTATTCAATTTGATATGGAAGAAGAGAAAAAACTAGCCAGAAAAAATAGAATAAACATACGCAAGTAAAAACGGCCTAAATTTTCTTCCGATAACAACGGTATGAACTTTTATCCACTATTTGCAAATTTGCATGACTGCTGCTTAGAGAGAGTCTCTTTGTTCACTGCTTTCAAATACTACATATTTTCAATGTCATCTTCTTTATCTCTGATTTTCCTTGGGCTACCTCATCATCTTGCTTTGGGTCATTCTTCAGCAGTAGAGTTCCTTTCTGAGTTGGACTTTGAAATTAGCAACTACACTTTGCACCAGCCCAAGCTTCTTGCTCTTTTTACAAACTAATCTTCATGTAGGTTGCAGAAGTGATATATATTGTGGTGTTTAAATTAACTTAACTGAACTACCAATCTCAGAGATGTGGTGACTTAAAAGTTCTTGCCTGTGCTCAATTTTTTTAATTAATGATCTATATCTATTTCATCTCAAAATCTGAAAACATAAAAAATATTAGCCGGTAATTTAATTTAGTGGAATAGTCATGATGTTCGCCGATGTTAACTAGGACATTTCTATTATATAGATACAAAAGAAGCTTAGCTAGAGTGATTAGACAGCTATTGAAATTACAATGCAACTAAAAGCACAAACAATCTCGTGTGATCTAATGTAATGTAGACGAGTCAAGTAATAGGCAATTATATCAAAATTATATTTGTGCCAAAAGCTCAAGTTCCAATCTTATCAAATTATGGCGAAAATTAGGGAGTTAGGGCTTGAGTTTTAGAGAGTTTTAAGTGAGCATTTGAGCGACCAAATTTAGTCTAATTTTAATAAATTTTATATGGTTAGAATCAGAAGAGTACAGGGGTTTTGATTTTGTCATTGTTGACTATTTTCAAGACGTGGGCCTGAGGGTCGGGTTTTGGCCGATTTCGAATTTTTGGCATATTTTGTAGTTTTTATTGTGGAATTCGATTCATTAGCCTATGTTGATGGTATTAATCTGATTATGGTTAGATTCGGAGCTTTTGGAGACCGAGTTCAGAGATGAGGGCATCCCGGAGTAGGATTTTACGCTGCTAAGGTAAGTAATAGTTTTAACTCTAGCTTTGAGGGTATAACCCGGAGATTCGATATCATGTGATTGTGTGAAAGTGAAACCCACGCTAGGTGAGGGGAGTGTGGGTGTGCACCGCTAGAGATTGAGACTTGGTCCATCCCGTGAGGCTGTGAGGCCTAATAGCTATTAACTGTGGTTATGTGTTTACTTGTTGTTGAACTTGTTTTCCTTCATGTTAGAGATCATGTTTAGGCATCATTCATGTTCACATTATTTGTACTCAGTCATATAAATTATTGTATATGTCTACCTCAGTCTCTATTATTTTGCTGATATGTTGTGATACTTGATGTGGGTTGTGTCCCCTTACTTGTTGATGATGGTGAGGCTAGTGAGGTACATGAGTTAGTGAGGTCGAGTGTCTGGTTGTGAGGATATTAATACCATAGCGCGTGAGCTGTCCGCGTAGCCTATGAGCTGACCATGCAGGTCCAGGTATTGATACCATAGCGTGTGAGTTGTCCGCGTAGCACGTGAGCTGACCGTGCGGATCTAGGTATTGATATTGTAGCACATGAGTTGTCCGTGCTTAGCAGAGTGTATGGTAGCACGTGAGTAGTCCGTGCTTACCACAGAATGTTGAGTGCTGAGTGCGAGTGATGAGTAATGGAATGACACTGTTGTGAGGTCATATTCACTTTTGTTGTTGCTGTATTATCTGTTAAATTTTTTTGTAGCATTTACTAAGTTATGGGAATTTACCTGCCTATTCATGTTATTGATAAATTGTGAAAAATAAATAATTGGACTGTTTTGCTTAGCTCGTCACTACTACCCAGTTCCTTAGTTATTTCTGTTACTACTGGTCAGTTGTACTCATACTACACCCTGCACTTTATGTGCAGATCCAGGTGAGTTAGAGCGCGGAGATCGTTGATTTCAGGCCGTATATTTGGAGATTGCAAGGTAGCTGCCAGTGTCCGTAGGACCTTTTACTCCTTTTATCATTTATTCCTTTGGATAATATTTATAGTTAGACAGTTATGGATCTTAGTTCATAGTTTTAGACGCTCATGACTTAGTGACACCCCGATGTTTGGGGCTCGTTTCCATACTTTATATTAATATTATTTAGAGTTGATTTAGTTTATGAAAAACTAAAGGTTGGAAATGTTTTATTAATTTCATATAATTGATTTAGTGGTAATATTTTTGAAAAAGGCTTGCCTTCTAACACGATAGGTGCCATCACGACCATGGTTAGATTTTTTGGTCGTGACAAATTGGTATCAGAGCTTAGGTTATCTAGGTCTCACGAGTCATGAGCGGGTTTAGTATAGTCTTGCAGATCGGTACGGAGACGTCTCTACTTATCTTCGAGAGGCTACGGAACCTTTAGAAAAAAAATTCACATTCTTGGATTCTTATCGTGCGTTTTGTGTATTCTAGTAATTGAACATCTGTTATTTCATTCTCTCACAGATGGTGAAAACTCGTGCTATTGGTCAAGAGGGACATTCATCAGCTCGGGCCGCGAGAGGCCGAGGCCGCGGTAGAGGCCATGGTAGGGGCGGAGGGGCAGCACCTACAGATCCCCTAGTTATTCCCGCTCAGGATCAGGTCCCTGAAGTAGAGGTTCTGTCGGGACCAGCTCAGGCACCACCTGTAACTATTATTATTCCAGGCGTTCAGGAGGCCCTGGCCCAAATTCTATCACTGTGTACGAGCCTTGCTCAAGCGGCTTTAGTTACTACGGCCGCAGCTAATTCTCAGGCCGGGGGAGTCACTCAGACTCCCGTCGCCTGCACACCTGAGCAGGTAGTTTAGGGACTTCAGATATTGGGGGCGCCTCCAGCCCAGCCGGTTGCAGCTGCTCAGGACTATGTAGCTCCTGTGATGCCAGAGGACGAGCAACACAAAATGGAGAGGTTTGGGAGACTCCAGCTTCCGTCATTTAGTGGTGCTGAGGGTGAGGATGCATAGGGTTTCTTGGACAAGTGTCAGAGGATGCTTCGGACCGGGGGTATTCTGGAGACCAGTGGGGTCTCATTCACTACTTTCCAGTTTTCTGGGTCTGCACTTAATTGGTGGGAGGCTTACGAGAGACGTAGGCCGGTTGGCACAACGCCCCTTTCTTGGCAGCATTTCTCTATTCTCTTTCTATAGAAGTTAGTACCTGAGTCTCGCAGAGAGGAACTGCGCAAGCAGTTTGAGCAGCTTTGTCAGGGTGAGATGTTTGTTACACAATATGAGATGCGGTTCTTCGAGTTGGCTCATCATGCGGTCGGGTTGGTCCCAACAGATCGCGAGCGGATTAGGAGGTTTGTAGATGGTCTCGATTTTAAGCTTTGATTGCTTATGACTAGGGAGAGAGTATCTGGTTTTAACTTTGATGAGGTTGTCGACATTGCTCGACAGATTGAGATGGTTCGAGGTCAAGAGAAGGCCGAGAGGGAGGCTAAGAGGCCTCGTAGTCAGGGTGGTTTCAGTGGTGTTCCTCAGGGAGGTCGGGTTCAGCAGGGTCAGTTTCAGCTGGGTCAATTTCAGCAGGATCGGTCATCATTCAGTGCATTGCCAGCGCAGGGTTTTCATCATGCCCTGTCTGCTCAAGTATCGCAGGTTAGTTCTTTTGGGCATCAGGAGTAGCAGTTTCGTCAGAGGACGGGTTGTTTCGAGTGCGGGGATTTTGGACACATTATGAGAAATTGCCCGAGGTTGTCGCATAGGACTCCACAGCGGGGTGCTCGCCCATCGGCACAAGCACCAGTCCCTCCACCACCCGCCTTGCCAGCTAGGGATGGATCTCAGCCAGTTAGGGATGGATCTCAGTTAGCTAGGGGCGGAGCCCAGACAGATAGGGGTTGACCGAGAGGGGGAGGCAGATCAGGGGGTGGTCAAGCCCATTTCTATGCCCTCCCAGCCAGACCAGACGATTTTTTTCAGACGATGTGATTCCAGGTACACTTTCTAACTCGTTCGAGGACGAATGTTTGTTTAAGAGGGGGAGGATGTCACGATCCAGTCGTTCGTTCTGCGTATTTATAACCCTATTTCCCCTAACTATGCTTATTTATGTGTTGTACAGCTGTGTTGAGTTGTATCGAGTTGGTAAGTTTGGGTTCGAAGTACTTTTGGAGTGAAATGATCATTTAGTTTCTTAGTTAGAAAGCTAAGTTAGAAAAGTCAACCAGAAGTTGACTTATGAGTAAACAAACTCGGATTTGGATTTTTCATGATTCGGTTAGCTTCGTTTGGTGATTTAAGGCTTAGGAGTGTATCCGAAATGTAATTTGGAGGTCCGTGGTAGAATTAGGCTTGAATTGGTGAAAGTTGGAAATTCGGCGATTTTGGTCGGCAGTGAAAAATTAGGTATCAGGGTCGGAATGGAATTCCAGAAGTTGGAGTAGGTTCGTAGTGTTATTTGTGATGTGTGTGCAAAATTTGAGGTCATTCAGACGTGGTTTGATAGGTTTCGGCGTCATTGGCGAAATTTGAAAGTTTAGACGTTCTTAGGCTTGAATTCGAGGTTGATTTAGTATTTTGGTGTTGTTTTGGGTGTTCCGAAGGTTCGACTAAGTCCGAGAAGTGAAATATGACTTGTTTGAATTAATGGATAAGGTCCCGAGGGGCTCGGGGTGATTTCGGATGGTTAATGAGAAGTTTGGAATTTGGAAAATGCAGCTGGAAGCTGCTGGTGTAAGGCTATTGGTTTGGCCGCACCTGCGGATGGGGAGCCGCAGGTGCGATGATCGCAGGTGCAGACGATATGCCGCAGATGCGGAAAATCGAGGCCTGGCATTGAGCGCAGGTGCGGAAGTAAGGATCACAGCTGCGAGCCCGCAGGTGCAAAGGGGCAGCCTCATGTGCGAGGTTGGGCGTTTAAGTGAGTTCCGCAGGTGCACACCTGGGATCGTAGGTGCGGTCGCGCAGGTGCGAGGAAGAGGGCCGCAGGTGCGGAGACCCTTGGCAAAACCTATATAAGTAACCCTTCCCGAAATTTTACCTTTTTTCCACCATTGTTGAATGGGTTTTTGAGCTAGGGCAGTGTTTTCCAAGGGAGAATCAAGAGGTATCACTGCGGTAAGTTGCTTGGGATTAATTACACGCGTTTATGATGTTTTTCCATTGATTAGACATGAAGTTTGTAGGAGTTTAGGGTGAAAATTAGGGAGTTAGGGCTTGAGGTTTGGAGAGTTTTAAGTGAGGATTTGAGGGACCAAATGGAGTCCGATTTTGATAAATTTTATATGGTTAGACTCGGGAGAGGACAAGGGTTTTGATTCTGCCATTGTTGATTGTTTTCAAGACGTGGGCCCGAGGGCCGGGTATTGGCCGATTTCGTATTTTTGGCATATTTTGTAGTTTTTATTGTGGAATTCGATTCATTAGCCTATGTTGATGGTATTAATATGATTATGGTTAGATTCGGAGCTTTTGGAGACCATGTTTAGATACGAGGGAATCCCGGAGTAGGATTTTACGCTGCTAAAGTAAGTAACAATTTTAACTCTGGCTTTGAGGGTATAACCCGGAGATTCAATATCATGTGATTGTGTGAAAGTGATACCCATGCTAGGTGAGGGGAGTGTGAGTGTGCACCGCGAGGGATTGAGACTTGGTCCATCCCGTAAGGCTGTGAGGCCTAATAACTATTATCTGTGATTATATGTTTACTTGTTGTTGAACTTGTTTGCCTTCATGTTAGAGATCATGTTTAGGCTTCATTCATGCTCACATTATTTGTACTCAGTCATAGAAATTATTGTACATGTCTACCTCAGTCTCTATTATTTTGCCGGTATGTTGTGATACTTGATGTGGATTGTGTCCCCTTATTTGTTGATGATGGTGAGGCTAGTGAGGTACATGACTGAGTGAGGCCGAGGGCTTGGTTGTGAGGATATTAATACCATAGCGCGTGAGCTGTCCGTGTAGCATATGAGGTGACCGTGCGGGTCCAGGTATTGATACCATAGCGCGTGAATTATCCGCGTAGCACGTGAGTTGACCGTGCGGATCCAGGTATTGATATTGTTGCACGTGATTTGTCCGTGCTTAGAGCAGAGTGTATTGTAGCACGTGAGCTGTCCGTGCTTAGCGCAGAATGTTGAGTGCTGAGTGCGAGTGATGAGTAATGGAATGATACTGCTGTGAGGTTGTATTCACTTTTGTTGTTGCTGTATTATCTGTTAAATTTCTTTGTAGCATTTACTAAGTTATGGGAATTTACCTGCTTATTCATGTTATTGATAAATTGTGAAAAATAAATAATTGGACTGTTTTTCTTAGCTCGTCACTACTACTCAGTTCCTTAGTTATTTCTGTTACTACTGAGTCGGTTGTACTCGTACTACACCCTGCACTTTATGTGCAGATCCAGGTGAGTTATAGCGCGGCGATAGTTGATTTCAAGCTGGCTATCTGTGGAGATTGCAAGGTAGATGCCAATGTCCGCAGGACCTTGTTACTCCTTTTATCATTTATTCCTTTGGATAGTATTTATAGTTAGACAGTTATGGATCTTAGTTCATAGTTTTAGACGCTCATGACTTAGTGACACCCTGATGTTTGGGGCTCGTTTCCATACTTTATATTAATATTATTTAGAGTTGATTTAGTTTATGAAAATCTAAAGGTTGGAAATGTTTTATTAATTTCATATAATTGATTTAGTGGTAATATTTTTGAAATAGGCTTACCTTGTAACACGATAGGCACCATCACGACCGTGGTTAGATTTTTGGGTCGTGACATTCTGCCTTTGGATTATTAATTGTTGGTGCTAATAGTCAACCTCATATACATATATATATATATATATATATATATATAGTACAAACCATTTCCAGTTAGCATAGAAAAATTGTTTATGAAGTAATTCTCACAACTTCAGTCTGACCCTGCCGATTCCATCAGCAAAATTGCATCAATATTTTGGAGCACAATCACCTCAGAAACATGGTAGATTTGTCCTGACAGAACAAAAGTGCTAATCATATATTTAGCTAATTTCTGTTAACACATTCAATAATACATCTTCTAGCAAGTGAATTTTGTCACTACTATCATTTCAAATAGGTCAGTCAATAAAACAGATCAAGCCTCAGCCTCTGCATGAAGAAATTTTAAAACTAATAACATATAGTCTCAATGGTCAGAATCATATCAAAATATGCATGCATTGAAGCTCAAAATTGAAACATATTCAGATGCTAGAGGTACAAAACTTATTCCAGAAAACAAAGAACCAACATAGAAATGTAGACCATAGTGAAGAGTACATATTAGCGTGACACAAGCTAAGGACAAAGCAGTAAGCTATATCATGCGTTCAACTATCATAGAATGATAAAGGAGTATTAAGCATTATCATAATAGTGCAATATCAGGGATTCACAACTAAATCAAGCTCATATAATTCAAACACATATAGGTATGCAGAAAGAAACAAAGAAACTTAACATTGCAAGGGTTAAAAACACTAACCGGTAGCAAATTAGAAGAGTAGTAAAGAGCTTAATAGCAATAACCCCAGGTCTCCAATGCTTCAGAGTTTACTAGAGCCTCGAGAATGGGCTCCGAGCAGTGCTTGCACCGGAGGAGGTCGTTTAATGGCCTTTTCTTTCAGCCGCCCCAGAATTTAATGGTTTTAGAAAATATTCGAGTGTAACAGAGTGAGTGAGCGAGTCAATGAAAGAGGAGAATAGTGAGAACAATAACAGTGATTAGGTTATTCAAAAGTCTGTTTAAGGGGATTTAGGGGAGGGATTTATATAGTGTAGAAATCGAACAAGTAAACATGGAAAGAAGAATAACCACACAGAATAAGGAAAGAAAATTAATCATGCGAAATAAGGGAAAGAAAATCAATTATACAGAATAAGGAAAAGGAGATCAATCGTATAGAATAAGGAAAAGAAATCAATCATACAGAATAAGGAAAGACCACATGCAAACCAATTTCAAATCGGAATTAGGGAAATGAGTATGGCAAACCCTAATTAAGATGGATTCCATGGAAATATGCCCAAATCAGAGAGATACTCAGTGTTCAATGAGGTATCTAGCCGGAATCCCATAATATCTTTAAGATCGAGACTATTTGGACCCGATTTACACGAAATACAACTTCCATATGTGGAACGATACTCAATATTATCATATCAGAGTGGTAAGCATTCAGGAAAGGCAAGAAAATATCTGGTTCGAAAGCAATGTGCAGAGAAGAGGTGAGACGATTAGGGTTTAGGTTTGAGAGACGAGGGGGTGTTCAGAGGCGGCTGAAATAAGAAATGGGGTCTAGGGTTTGGGTTGGTGTAATTTAGAAGGGGTTGGTTTATTAGGGGTCGTTGATCATGTGAGATCAACGGCCAAGATGAAATAAGGGGGTTGGGCGGATCATTTAAAAGTTACTGGCCGGGTTATTTTAAAAGGGCGGTTTGGTTTTGGGCTTGGGGGTAATTGGGCTAATTCTGGTCCAAAAATTGGTTAAAATTGGGCTATTATTTAAATACCTAACATTTATCAAATTTTTTTATAAACAATGCTTAATAAATAAATGAAAATATTATTTATACACTGAAATGCTTAAAACATTAACTTTGTATCATAAAAATATAAAAATGTTATTTTGACACAAATAATATAAAATAAAGAGCAATTATGTATGAATATAGGCCATTATTGCAAAATTAGATAAATAGCTTAAGATTGCTATATGAAATGAAGTAAAAATATTCGAAACATATATTATAGGTGCAAAATAATAATTTTAGGTAACTAAGTCATCCTAAAATAATTTAAAGGGATAATTACTAAATATTTATATAATTTAAATGCAAGAAAATTAATTTAAAGCTCTAAAAATTATAGAAAATGCTTGTATAGATTTGTAAACTAAATAATAATGCAGAAATGTTATTTTGAAAGTATAAATATATTTTGAAAAAATATAAGGGCAAAATTGGGTATCCACATATGTGTCCACGCCTGTGGGAGATTCTATTATTGTAGACCGTGTTTATCGGTCGTACTTAGTTACTATTGGTGGGTATGAGATTAAAGTTGATCTATTTCTACTCAATATGGTAGACTTTTATGTTATCTTGGACATGGAATGGTTATTTCCCTATCATGCTATTTTAGACTGCCACACAAAAACTGCGACATTGGCTATGCCAAGGTTTCCGTGGTTGGAGTGGAGGGGTACATTGGATTATATTCCTATCAGGGTTGTGTCCATTCTAAAAGTATAACGAATGGTTAATAAGGAGTGTGATGTGTACCTAGACTTTGTGAGAGATGTTAGTGCTGATACTCCTATCGTTGAGTTACTTCCGGTAGTGAGAGATTTCCCAGATGTATTTCCAGCAAACCTGCCGCCCGATAGAGATATCAATTTTGGTATTGACTTGGTGGTGGGTACTCAGCTCATTTCTATTCTACCATATCATATGGCACCTGTGGAGTCGCATGAATTGAAAGAGCAGCTTCATGAGTTGCTGGATATGGCTTTCATCCGGCCGAGTTAGGGTGCTCCACTATTGTTCGTGATGAAGAAGGATGGCTCTATGTGGGTGTGCATTGATTATAGGTATCTGAACAAAGCTATGGTCAATAATAAGTACATATTACCGCGCATTGATGACTTACTTGACCAGCTTTAGAGTTCTGGGGTGTTCTTTAAGATTGATTTTAAGTCAGGGTATCATCAGCTGATAATTCGGGATCCAGATATTCTGAAGACTACTTTCAGGACTCAATATGGTCACTATGAGTTTCTAATGATTTCATTTGGGATGACCAATTCCCAGCAATATTTATGCACCCGATGAACAGCTTACTTCAGCCATATCTTGATTATTTCGTCATCGTATTCATTGAGGACATCTTAGTGTATTCCAGAAGCCATGAAGATTATGAGCAGCATTTGAGGATTGTGCTCCAGAACGTGCGGGAGAAGAAGTTATATGCAAAATTCTCAGTGTGAATTCCTGCTTGATCCGATGACATTTTTGGGTCATCTGGTGTGTAGTGAGGGGATCACGGTAGATCTGAAGAATTTTGAGGGAGATCAAAGTTGGGCTTGTCCGTCTTCAACTACTGAGATTCGGAGTTTCTTTGGTTTGGCCAGATATTATCGTCGTTCTATAGAGGATGTCTCATCTATTTCTATACCTATGACTAGATTGACCTAGAAGGGTGCTCTATTCATGTGGTCTGGCGAGTGTGAGGAAAGCTTTCAGAAGCTCAAGATTACCTTGACCACAACTCCAGTCTTGGTTTTGCCTTCAACATCGGGTTCATATACGGATTGTTATGATGCATTGTAGATTTGTATTGGGTGTGTCTTAATGCAGGAGGGTAGGGTTATTGTTTATGCTTCATGACAGTTGAGGCCCCATGAGAAGAACTACCTTGTTCATGATCTAGAGTTGGCAGCTATTGTTCAGCATTGAAGATTTGGATCCATTATCTCTATGGAGTGTCTTGTGAGGTATTCACAGATCATCAAAGTCTACAACACTTGTTTAACAAGAGGACCTGAACTTAAGGCAGCAGAGGTGATTAGAGCGGTTGAAAGACTATGATATCACTATTCTGTATCATTCGAGGAAGGCCAATGTGGTGGTCGATGCCTTGAGTAGGAAGGTAGAGAGTATGGTTTGACTTTCATATATTCTAGTTAGTGAGAGACCATTATCATTGGATATTCAAGTGTTGGCCAATCAATTTGTGATATTAGATGTTATGGAGCCCAACCAAGTTCTAGTTGTGTGGTTTCTCGGTCTTCTTTGTATGAGCGCATCAGAGAGCATCTGTATGATGACCCCATTTGCTTGTACTTAAGAACGTTGTGCAGCACGGCGATGCCAAGGAGGTTTCTATTGGAGATGGTGGGGTGTTAAGGATACAGGTTCGGATTTGTGTGCCCAATGTAGATAGGTTGCGTGAGTTGATTCTTGAGGAGGCCCACAGTTTGCAGTATTCTATTCATCTGGGTGCTACGAAGATGTATCAATATTTGAGGCAGCATTATTGGTGGAGGCTAATGAAGAAAGATATAGTGGAGTATGTTGCTCGGTGCTTGAACAATTATTAGGTGAAGTACGCGCATCAGAGATCAGGTGGTTTGCTTCAGAGTCTTGAGATTCCTTAGTGGAAGTAGGAGCGTGTTACCATGTAATTCTTTGTTGGGCTTACATGGACTTAGAAGAAATTTGACGTTGTGAGGGTTATTGTGGATAGGCTGATCTGTACATTTCAATCTGATTGTGACTACCTATTCTTCGGAACAGCTGGCTCAAATCTATACCGTGAAATTGTTCGCCATCATGGGGTGCCGGTGTCTATCATCTCCGATCGAGGCACAATTCACATCACATTTTTGTAGGGCCCTACAACGTGGTTAGGCGTACAGGTTGAGTTGAGTACAACATTTCACCCTCAAACAGACGAGCAGTCCGAGTGCACCATTCATATCTTAGAGAATATGATACGTGCTTGTATTATGAATTTTGGGAGTTCATCATCAGTTCTTGCCGCTTGCAGAGTTTTCCTACAACAACAGCTACAAATCGAGTGTTCAGATGGCTCTTTATGAGGCCCTATATGTGAGGCAATGTCGTTCTTCAGTAGGTTGGTTTGACCCGGGGGAGGCTAGGTTGTTGGGCACTGATCTGGTTCGGGATGCCTTGGGGAAAGTCAAGTTTATTCCTGATGGGATTCGTACGTCACAGTCTTGACAGAAGAGTTATGCAGATCAGAAGGTTCGCGATGTAGCATTTATGGTGGGAGAGAGAGTTTTACTGCGGGTTTCACCCATGAAGGGTGTGATGAGATTCGGGAAGAAAGGAAAGTTGAGTCCTAGGTATATTGGTCCTTTTGAGATCCTTGAGAGCGTGGGGGAGGTGGCTTACAATCTTGTATTGCCACCTAGCTTATTGCCAGTTCACCCGGTGTTCCATGTTTCCACTATCCAAAATTACTATGGTGATCCGTCTCATGTGTTAGATTTAAGCTCGGTCCAATTGGACAAGGATTTGACTTATGTTGAGAAGCCGGTGGCCATCTTGGATAGGCGGATACAAAAGTTAAGGTTAAAGAACATTGCTTCAGTGAAAGTTCAATGGAATGATCAACCAGTCGAGGAGGCGACTTGAGATATCGAGCATAATATGCATAGCCGTTATCCTCACCTTTTGAGCACTTAAAACATGTCTTTATACTCGTTAGATGATGAAGGTTTGTTTTAAGAGGGGGAGAATGTAACGACCCGGCAGATCATTTTGAGAATTTTAGCCTCTTTTCCGTAGATATTGCCTCCTCTATGTTCAATTGTGTTTATTTGACTTTCCAGGTAGTTGGTTTTGTTTCGGGTGAGTTTCGGAGTGAACTGGGACACTTAGTTCAAGGTTGAAAGCTTAAGTTGGAAGAGTTTACCGGAGTTTGACTTTTATGTAGACGACTCTGGAATGAATTTTTGATGGTTCTGATAGCTTCGTATGGTGATTTTGGACTTAGGCGCATGTCAGTATATTGATTTGGAGGTCTATAGATTGGGTTGAGTCTTTATGGAGAAAGTTCGAGAGTTGAAGGTTGGAAGGTTGATAGGTTTGACCGAGTGTAGATTTTATTGCTATCGGGCTTGGATTGTGGTTCCGGGAGTTGGTCTGTTGTGTCATTTGTGACTTGCATGAAAATTTTGAGCTCATTCGGAGTTGGTTTGATATGGTTTGGCATTAATTTTAGAAGTTCAATGTTCATTGATTCAATAGGAATTGGGGTGTGATTCGTAGATTTGATGTTGTTTGATGTGATTTAAGGCCTCAAGTAGGTTCATTATTTTGGGACTTAATTTTCAGACGGGGTCCTAGGGACTGCGGGTGTGATTTAGATCTAATTTAGGTTCATTTTGGACTTAGGATGATTGCTAAACAAACCTGAGTTTGGTGTCATCGCACCTGCGATTGGCTTGGCCACAGGTGCGGCTGAGGATCGCAGAAGCCAAGGGAGGCTGGCCCAAAGGAAAGTCGCAGGGGGGAACACCTGGGCCCAAGTGTGCCCACGCAAAAGCAGCGATTTCTCTGCAAATGTGAGATTTGGATAGGGGCGAGGGACCGCATGGTGCGGCACAGTTATGCAGGAGCGGACACGTAGAAGCGCCCTTGGGTCCGTAGAAGAGGAAGTGCAAATGCGCCTTTTCTCCACAGAAGAGGAATTTTCTGATCTTTAGTAGAATCCGCATCTGCGATAGATTTTTTGCAGATGCAATAAAGAGGCCGCAGGTGCAAAAAGCTTAAGCAAAAAAGGGTGAAATCGAGAGTATATTTCATTTTCCATATTTTGAGTAAGAGAGCTCTATTTTAGGCGATTTTGGAGGACATTTCAAGGATTGGATCGGGGTAACTGTTTTTGTATCGGTTTTGTTCATTAATCATGATCCATCATTATTTTTATCATTTAATTACTTTTTTGAGTTGGAGAAAACATTCCTAAACCATAAATTAAGAATTTGAAGGTCAAAGGTGAGATTGGATAATTTTAGTATGGTTGGACTCGTACAGGAATGGGTGTTCGAATTTTATAAGTTTGGTCGGGTTCCGGGTGCAAGCCTGGGTTGAAGTTTTGAGTTAACCTATTGATTTTCTTTGAAGATTGAAACTTTACTATCCGAAATTGCTTCCTATGGCTTGTATTTATGGTATTAAGTTATTTTGGCTAGATTAGAGTTGTTTTGAGTTGGATTTTCACGGGGAAGGCTTATTAAAGGATTGATTTAGCTTGTTTGAGGTAAGTATATTGTCTAACTTTGTGTGGGGGAACTATCCCTTAGGACTTGAGTTGATTTGTGTTCTTTGGATTATGTGAAAGACGTGTACATGAGGTAAGTGTGTAACAGATTTATAAGTGGTATTTTAACCCATTTATAGCCTGTTTGGCCAAGCTTCTTCAATCCCAGAAGCACTTTTTTTCAAAGTTGAACTGTTTGGCCAAGATTTTGGAAGAAAAAAGTATTTTTGAGGAGAAGCAGAAGCATATTTGGAGAAGCAGAAAAAAGTAGCTTCTCCCGAAATGCACTTTTTTGAAAAGCACTTTTGAGAAATATACACTTAGAAGCAGTTTTTAAAAGCTTGGCCAAACACTATTTGCTGCTCAAAAGTGCTTTTCAAATTAATTAACCAAATACAAACTTCTTCTCACCAAAAGTACTTTTCAAAAAACTGCTTTTCAAAAAAATCACTTCTCAAAATAAGCTGATTTTTGCAGCCTCGCCAAACAAACTATTAGACTCTTTCATGCATTTAATGTGAAATTGTAATATCATGTTATATCTTTCATTTTTAAATTTCTCTTTACATGTTTTACTTGTTGTTGTTATCATATTCTCTATCACTTATTCTCAAACATGTTCTTGTATGCCTTAATTACTTTTGTTTATCTCTGTTATTGTCATGTTACCTCTTTTATTGTCGAGTTATTCTTATTTGAAGTTGTTGATTTGGAGATATCCTTCCTTGTTGAGTAATTCTCATTCATTATTTTATTGTTGAGATTCATATTCACATTGTGGTTGAGCCGAAGGCTATATGTTGTAGTAAATTTTATATTGTTGATTTTGGCAAGTTGTGGCATTTGGGAACTTGTGGTGTGAGTTATTATTATGTTGTGTTATTGATGTGCATGTGGCGGTATAAATATAGGGGTTAATTTTTATGTGGCGACATAAGGTGGGAATTTATGTGTGTTTCTATTAAGGGAATTACTTGAAGCCAAGTGATGACATAAGGGAGCTAAAGTGTGTGTAGCTATTTCGGGAAATACGTTTTCAAAAATATCTAAATGTAAGGCTCACTCGGCGCTATAAGAAAAGGTTGTGATTTTGAATTGTAACATATGGATATGAGGCGATATCTCGGTTGTGATTCTTGTTGTATATTCTATGTTAAAGAGGCTTGTTGGTTGAAAGTTTTGTTATCTCTTTATATGCCTTACATGTATTTGTCCGTATTGATTTCCTATTGTTCTTATCATGCGTTCACTCCTTGTTGCCTTTGTTGCTTTAAATTTCGTTGTTAGCTCACATTGTTGAACTGCCTTATAATCATTTATTTCCTCGTCTTCCATTATTTGCCTATGTTATACCTTGTTCAATTTCTCTTATCCTATTAGGCTTCTTGATCTGGCCTCGTCAATACTGTACAGTTAATCTTGATACTTACTGGGTACCGCTGTGGTATGCTCATACTATGCTTCTGCACATTTTTGTGTATATCCGGGTACTTCAGCTCAGACGAGGCATCAGTTATTTGACCATACATTTCGGAAACTTCAAGGAATACCTGCTTGGCGCTCAAAGGCCTTGGAGTCACCTTCTGTCCTTACTTTTACTATTTTTTACTATTTATTCAGACATTTTTGTACTGGGGATTTTCAGTATATTTCTGTAGAGCATATGACTCAGTTCCACCAGTTTTGGAAATTTTGTACGGATGTTCTGTTTCGGAGTTATTATGAGTTTTATCGAATTATCTTATTATCTTAGTTATTAATTTTGTTAATCTATCAATGAATGTTAGACTTACCTAGTCTTAGAGACAAGGTGTCATCACGACCTCCTAAGGTGGGAGATTGTGGCCATGACATCCACATGGTAGATCCCGACTACCCATAATCCCATGAGTTCAAATAAGTATATAGATTCCAAAACCAAAGTCTAAATCATAGCTCAAAACCCCTAATTTCACTCTCTTAAGTTGTAGGAAACCCCTTTCCCCCCCCCCCCCCCCTAAAAAAAACACTTTTCCTCAAAATTCTATGTTTCGGGTGTTACTAATCCATGTAGATTCTTGAAATAATACGAACAATGAGTAATAATCATACCCCAAAGTCCTGTATGAAAGTATCCGAGCCAAAATTGCATCTCCCATGTTTGTGATTCAATATATAAAAGAATGGGCTAAAATACCAAAATACGTCACTTAAATGTTAAGTCGAGGGGAACTCTTTGCAAATGCGGTAGGTGCCCCGCATTCGCGAAGCACAAAAGGTTCTGCCTAGAAAATAAAGCTTCGTGTTCACTAAACCTCCCTAGCGGACGCGATGACAAGCATGCCTCCACTATGCGATCGCGACCAGCCTTCGCAAATGCGAAGGTCAATCCTCCAGCTCCCACTTCTCTATCGCGAACGCGACCCCCGTCACGAACATGAAGAAGAAGACCTCCCCAGATCAAAAATACACTCGATCATGATTGTGATCCCGCCTCCGTGATCGCGATGAAGAGCCTGACACGAGCAAAATTTTGTAACTCCAAAAGTGCTCTAGGTGGTTCAAAACTCACCCGAGTCACCGGGTATTCCATACAATCATACCAACAAGTACATAAAAACTACCCCGCCCTATCCAAAGCCTCCAACACATACGATAATATTACATCAAAGAATCTAAGATCAAAACACAAGTTGAATTTCTCTTAAGTTCAAGAGCTTTCAAACTTCAAACCAAGCGTCTTATTCAAGTCTAACCAACCTGGATTACATCGTAACTATTCACACAAGTTACAAATGACTAAAAGAACCTATTTCAAGTTGCAGAACAACAATCTGAATTAGATATCATCAAAGTCAACTCCCGATCAAACGTATGAACTCTCCAAATTTTTAAATTGCCAACTTTTGCCAAATAGAGCCAAACATTCTAGGAACCTCCAAAACTAAATCTAAACATACGCTTAAGTCCAAAATCACCATACAAACCTATTGGAGCTGTCAAAACACTAATTTGAGGTCGTATACTTAAGAGTCAAACCTTGGTCAACTCTTACATCTTAAGCTTCCAAAAATGAAACTAAGTGTTTCAATCACTCTCAAACCTTCCTGAAACCAATCCCAACCATCCCCTCAAATCATTAAACACCAAATATACATATGGGGAACATCAAATATGAAACGGGGCTCAAATACACAAGATGACTGGCCGGTTATTACATTCTCCCTTTTTTAAGCAAATGTTTGTCCTCGAATGGGTTTAGAATCATACCTGAAATGCCATAAAAGGTGAGGAATGTGCTCTGCATATTATGCTCGGTCTCCCATGTCGCTTCCTCGACCGGTTGAACCCTCCACTGAACCTTCACCGATGCAATATCTCTCGACCTTAGATTTCGAACATGCCCATCTAAAATGGCCACCTGTATTTCCTCATAGGCCAAATTCTCATCTAACTGCATCAAGCTGAAATCCAACATATGAGACTGATCTTCGTGATACTTCTAAATCATATAAACAAGAAACACCGTATGAACACCCAACAAGCTGGGTGGAAAAGCAAGTCTGTAAGACACATCACCAATTCTCCCCAAGATCTCAAGTGGGCCAATGTACCGAAGAGCATTCTCACCTTCCATAAATGAAACATCACGGACCTTTCTATTATCATAATCTTTCTGCTTGAATGAAGCCTCTCCAGAATTAACGTCACCTTACCCAAAGCATCATGAACCATGTCTATGCCCAACAACCTAGCCTCACCAAGCTCAAACCAACCAATTGGAGAACGACATCACCACTTATGTAAGGCCTCATACAGATCCATTTCGATAGTAGATCGATATATGTTGTTGTATAGAAACTCCACTAATGGTACAAACTGATCCCACTGGCCTCTAAAAATTGATAATACATGCTCAACATATCTTCCAAGATCTGAAAGCTCCACTCAGACTTCCCATCAGTCTGAGGGTGAACTGCAATACTCATCTCAACCTGCGTGCCCAAGTCACACTGAACAACTCTCTAAAAGTGCAATGTAAATTGCGGTTACATGATTCGAGATGATAGAAACATGTACACCATGCAAGCGAAAAATATCTCTGATGTACATCTGAGCCAGCTTCTCTGAAATGTAGAAAGTCATAACCAGAATGAAATGCACCAATTTGGTCAACCGATAAACAATGACCCAAAGCATCAAACATCCTCAAAGTCTGTGGCAACCCTACCACAAAGTCCATTGTAATATGCTCCCACTTCCACTCTGGTATATCAATCTTTTGAAGCAAACCACCTGGTTTTGTATGCTCATACTTGACCTGTTAACACTTTAATCACCGAGAAACATGCCCAATAATGTCATTCTTCATCCTTCTCCACCAATAATACTTCTTCAAATCACGATACATCTTCATAGCACCTGGATAAATGGAATACACAAACTATGATCCTCCTCAAGAATCACCTCTCACAAGCCATGGATATTAGAAACACAAATCTTACCCTAAAGTCGCAACACACCATCATCACAAATAGCTACCTAAAGTAGCACCACCTTGTTGCACTATGTCCTAAGGACAAGAAAATGGGGGCCATCATGTTGGCGAGCCTTAATGTGCTCAAACAGGGAAGAGTGTGAAAAAACACAAGCAAGGACTACTAGGCTCAGAAATATCCAATCTAACCAATCTCTTGGACACCACATGAACATACATATCTAAAGGCCTCTTCACAACTAGAATAAATTCCTAACTCCCCATATTCTCTGGTTTCTACTGAAGGCATCTGCTACCACATTGGTCTTACTCGGATTATACAAGATAGTGATATCATAATCCGTTTACAACTCCAACCACATCTGCTGCCTCAAATTCAAATCCTTTTGCTTGAACAAATGTTGAAGACTCCGATGATCAGAGTAAATCTCACAAGACATGCCATATAAAAAGTTCCTCCAAATCTTGAGTGCATGCACAATAGTTGCTAACTCCAAATCATGAACCAGATCATTCTTCTCATGGGGATTCAATTGGCACGATGCATAGGCAATCGCCCTGCCATCCTACATCAACACATACCTAGGGCTAACATGCGAAGTATCATAATAGACAATATACAACCCTGATCTTAAAGGCAATACCAAATTGGAGTTGTAGTCAAGGTAGCCTTAAGCTTTTGAAAGTACTCCTCACACTCGTTAGACCATGTGAATGGAGCACCCTTCTGAGTTAACTTGGTTAATAAAGCTTCAACAAATGAGAAACCCTCTACAAAGAAATGACGGTAACCAATCAAATAAAGAAAACTTTGGATCCCGTGGTTGTAGAAGGTTTGGGCGAACTCTAAATTGCCTCAATCTTATTTGGATCTACCTTGATCCCATCACCAAACACCATATGGCCCAAGAATGCCACGAAATCCAACCAAAACTCACACTTGGAGAACTTATCATACAACTTCTTCTCCCTCATAATTTGAAGCACAATCCTTAATTCTACTTGTGCTCCTCCCTACTATGGGAATATACCAATATATGATCAATGAAAACAATAGCAAAAGAATCCAAATAAGGTTGGAACACGCTGTCCACCAAATGGATGAAAGTTTCAGGGGCATTAGTCAAGCCAACAGACACCACCAAGAACTCATAATGCCCATAATGGGTCCTTAAAGCCATCATAGGAATGTTTGAATCCCTGATCTTCAATTGATGATAACATATCTCAAGTGAATATTCAAGAACACCCTAGAACCATGAAGTTGATCAAACAAATCATCAATGTGAGGCAATGGATACTTATTATTGGTGGTAACCTTGTTCAACTGCCGATAGTCAATACACATTCTCTTAGAACCATCCTTTTTCCTCACAAATAATACAGGCACACCAAGGTAAAACATTCGGCCTACCGAAACCCTTATCCAACAACTCAAACAATTGTTCCTTCAATTCCTTTAAATCTCCTAGAGCCATGCGATAAGGTAGAATAGATATGGGTTGACTGCCCGACATGAGATCAATACCAAAATCAATATCCCTATCAAGTGGCATGCTTGGTAGTTGTAGGAAACATATCTCGAAACTCCCTCACTAGCGGAACTGACTCAACAGTAGGAGTGTCAACACTAACATCTCTCATGAAGGACAGATACACCAAACATCCATTCTCAACCAATTGTTGAGCCTTCAGAAATAAAATCACTCTACTAGGGGTGCGACCAAGCGAACCCCTCCGTTCTAACCTCGGCAACCTCAACATAGTCAATGTCATGATTTTAGTGTGATAATCAATATAGGATGATAAGGGAACAACCTATCCATACCAAAAATCACCTCAAAATCAACCATATTAAGTAATATAAGATTAGCCCTAGTCTCATAACCCCCAATGGCCACACAAGAATGATACACACGATCTACCATAATAGAATCGCCAACTGGTGTAGACACATGAACAGGAATATCGAGGGAACCATAAGTCAAATCTAAATAAGGAGCAAAGTATGATGACACATAAGAATAAGTGGAACTAGGGTCAAATAACACCAAATCATCCATATGGGACACTGAAAGAATACTTGTGATCACAGCATCTGAAGCAATTACCTCTGGTATGAATGCTAACAGCAGGAATGTCCTCCACCTGACTGAACTCCCCCTCGAATGCGGACTCGAATAGACTAGGCTCCACCCCTAGATGGTTTTGCGGGTGGTTTATCTTTCGATGCTAGAACCATGAACTGGGTTCCCTAACGTGGTACATTACTCAAAAGCCTAAGGCAATCCCTCTTGATATAACTCAAGTCTCCACACTTAAGGCAACCCCTTCTTTAACGAGGTTGTTGGTACTGTGACTACCCTTGAAAACCTGAATCCTGAAGAACCCTGTAAAGACGGAGCAGGGTATGAACTCTGTGTTGGAAATGCACCGAAAGATGACTAGATTGGGTGAGTACCATAAGATCTATGGCTGCCTGAAGAACCACGAAAAATATGACGGGTTGCTTGAACGGGCCTGAAAGGACGACCTTTATTGTGATGTTCCTTGTCTCAAGATGAGGCACCACCAAAACTACCCAAACCACGGGGCCTCTTGTCCTCCCACTCGTCTCGCTCCTGCTTGTGAACACGCTCTAAGCGCCTGGAAATCTCAGTCGCCTGGTGAAAAATAGTATCAGTCTCGGCCTCTCAGTCCATACCATATTGGATACCATAGTTGAGGCCCTCAATGAACCTTATGGCTCTCTCCCTTTTAATTAGGAACCATAAACATAACATGATGAGCTAACTCCGTGAATCTCATCTCGTATTGGGTCACAGTCAAGCCCTCCTAGTGTAGATGCTCAACATCACTCTGCAACTTATCTTTGCGAGTTTGTGGTATAAACTTCTCCAAGAAGAGAAGTGATAACTGAGACCAAGCAAGTGGAGTTGCACCAGCTGGACTACTCAACTCATAAGTCTTCCACCACCTGTAGGCTGGACCTGAAACCTGGAAGATAGTAAAATCAATCCCATTTGAGTCCATTTGACCCAAAGTATGTAGACTCCGATGACACTAATCAAGAAAACCAAGTGTATCATCAGTAGGCTCTCCACTGAAATGAGGAGGATGAAGTCTCTGAAATCTCTCTAGCCTCTTTCGCTCCATAACAGTCAAGGATGGTCTAATCTCGGGCTGCAATTTGCTAGTAATATTAGGTGTCTATTAACCACGAGTCAGTTGCTCTGGTGTATGCGCAGATCATCCTCTATCCCGTGAGGTATCTTAGCAACATGGATTATACTCGCTTGAGCCAAACTCGTGTACACGCTGAAAATATGAGCCAAAGTCTCCTAAAGTCCAAGTGTAGCAGTAGTTCCCTCCGGAGCATGATTTGGTCCCACCAGCTCAACATAATCAGGAATCTGCTCCTCGACGGGAGCTACTAGTGGCTCCACAGTGGTTTCTCTAGGAGGGCCTCTAACAATGATGTGTTTCCCTCTTCGGCCTCCACCTTCACCTCGACATCTCACGACTCTGGCCCGGGGTACTAAAACCTGCCCATCTATACTCGAAGAACGTGCCTTCACCATCTGTGAGTAAATAAAAGAGTAAAGATTTAAGCTCTAGAATAAACAAATCGACACGGTATAGAATGAAAGAAAGAAAATTTTTCCTGACAGTCATGTAGCCTCTCGAAGATAATTACAGATTTGCCAAACCCTGCTAGACTCACTCTTGATTCATGAAACCTATGAACCTAGACTCAGATACCAACTTGTAACGACCCAAAACTCCCATCGGTCATGATGGGGCCTAATGCACTTGCTAGACAAGACAATCATAAAATAATAATGAAACATAATAACAAATTACATAATAAATAAGTCTGAAAGATAAATAACCATAGATAATGTTAAATCATTACACAATTTCCCAGAACTAGTAATACTGAGTCATGAGATCTACAATACGAATACAAGTCGGAAGTACAAAAATAATGCCAAAACAATAACAACAACAACAACAATAAGGAAAGAAAGGAAGAGACTCTAGGGACTGCGATTGAGAAGCAGCTCTACCTATGTCTCAACAGCACAACAATGACTCAGCTCACAATGCTCAGCTGGGTCTAACCCTAAATCTGTATAATAAAGTGCAGAGTGTATATTGAGTACAACCAACCCTATGTACGCAGTAAGTATCATGATTAACCTCGGCGAGGTAATGGAAAGAATTACCAATGATACACACATAACCATTTGTTCAATTTATAAATATGCAAGTATATAACAACAATACTGAGCTTGAAGCATGAGATACAGTTACAACCAATCAGTGTACATAGAGAAGATGTATGCAAGTCTTATAACAGTTTAACAGCTCATCATATGGAGAAGATATACGTCTATCACCAATGGATCATCAACATTTGCATAAATAATCAAGTCAGTGTGCAGAGGTTAACATATAGAGAAGATATGTACCGTGCCTTCATTCTTCAGTCAAAGTAACATATAAAGAAGATATGCATAAAGAGGCATGTATACATTCCAAAATTAGCATATGGAGAAGATGTGTGATAGAATCATGTAAACACCCAAGGTGTTTTCATATAGAGAAGATACGAAAAAACCAAACATTGAGCAGTTTTCTTGTATCGTGTGTACAAGAGAGAAATATGAGAGAACAACCCTAAATATATGGATCCTTATCTACACGATGTACGAATAACTCTTGTGCCATAGTATAACAATCACACAGACCACTCACGTGCTATCACAACTCAACCCCTACGGATCACTTACGTGTTATCAATTCATTTCATCACACAGAAAGCATATACAAGAATACATATATACCAACAATAGATATCAAATCACATACCTATGGACTGGTAAAAAAGTAGCATGCTAAGGTGTATGCATGTGCAAAGTGTGCTACCACAACTCAAATTAGGTGTAGCGATCCGACCGGTTGTTTTATGTTATCGGACCCCATTCCCCTAAATAAAACTTCCCATAACAGCTTATTATGATTTATGACTTGCGGGGACTGGTGGTTCGGGATTCGGAAGTGTTTAGAGTGCTATAGGAACACTTGGTTCCTTAAGGTTGGCCTTTAAGGCCAAGTTTGACTTCGGTCAACATTTTGGGTAAACGACCTCGGAATCGAGTTTCGATGATTCCGGTAGCTTTGTATGTTGATTTCAGACCTGGGCTATGTTCGGAATGGGTTTCTGATGAACCGGGAGCAATTCGGTGCCTAATATTGAAATAAGAAGTTTCTTAAGTTCCTATTATGGTTTGAGACGTGTTTTTATGTTATCTAGGTCCGAACGGAATTCTGAGACCGGGAATAGTTCTGTTATGTCATTTATGACTTACCTACAAAATTGGGTGTCATTCCGAGTTGTATAGGTCGGTTCAGCGCGCTGTTAGCAAAGTCAAGAAAACTTAAAGTTCCTAAGTTTGGTTCTAGGGGTTTTGAGGTGTGATTTTGAGTTTTAGCATTGTTTTGGGTGTTCCGAAGGCTCGAGCGAGTCCATATTATGATTCGGAACTTATTCGTATATTTGGACGGGGGCTCGGGTGGGCCCAGGTGCCTCCCGAACACCACACGAGGCCAAAAACCAGCTGAAATAGCTGTTGGTGCACCTATTCTGGTGTGACCGCAGGTGCGGTTGCCGAATCGCAGCTGCGGGAACTCTCCTGCCGTCCCGGCCTCGCAGGTGCGACCCCTAGTGGGCAGACAAATTCTCGCAGGTGCGGACAAATTTCGGCACGAGCGGAGCCGCAGGTGCGGTCTTCACTCCGTAGGTGCGGGCCTAGTCTACCTCGTCCATTTCTGCAGGTGCGAGCCTTTGCTCGCAGGTGCGGTCCTCAAGCCGCAGGTGGAGAAACACTGCTAGATGGTGTGTTTTTATACACGGGATTTAATTCATTTTCCTTGTCTTCTTCTTCTTCCTTGGGACGATTTCCACCATTTTAGAGGGGCAAACGACCTGGTTATTGAAGGTAAGTAAATTCTACTCTAATATTAGCTTCATGCATGGATTACAAGCTAAATTAACTACCTAAATTAGTTAAAATTAAGGATTTGGGGTAGTAACCTAGGGCTTTTGAAAATGTAGAAAATTACCCGTCAATTAGCTATGAAATTGAGTGAAAATCGTATATTAATGATCCTTAGGCTATGGGTGAGTGTTTTCTTTGAGAATTATTGGAATCCGAGCATGTGGGCCTGGGGTCGGATATTAGAATTTCTTCAATAATGGTGAATTTACTAAATGAGTAGGAGAATTTCCATACTTTGAGCATAAATTAATGAATTTGTATAACATTTGGCTAGTTTCGAGTCCTCGGGTGTAGAGTTCGGAGTTTCGGGTGCGTTCTTGGTCCGGGGAGTAGGTTTGACGCGAGGTGAGTCTCCTTTCTAACCTTGTAAGAGGGAATTGTCCCCATAGGTGATTATAAATAATTGCATGTCCTTATTTGTGGGGGCTATGCACGACGAAGTGACGAGAGTCCGTGCGTAGCTACTACTATGTTATGTTGGGTAGTTCTAAGACTCACGAGCATGCTTATATGTGACTTACATGTATTCCTAAATGTATTTTGAGTTTCTTATTATCCTTGATTTGGCATGAGAATATTAGGAAGTTTTGGTCCATGATATATTGCTTAGGTTCTTGCCTTAAAGAATAATCTCTGATAATTCCCTAAAAATTGATAATTTTATGTATGTATGCGGCACCGCGTCACATGTATGATTAATTAGAAGAATAGCCCTACTATTATGTCAACTGCGTTGCATGTTTGATTCGCGAGCGAGGTAATAGATGCATCTATGGTTCGAACCGTTCGACCCTCGACAGTGCACATTTATTTTTCTCGACATTTCGGCCGTACGTTTTCGGCCTATTATGTGTTGTATGAGTTACTAGGAATTTCTTGTAATTGTATAAACTGGTTCATGTTAATAAGGGAATTTACTACATTATGTGCTAGTGAAATTTGACATGCAAAGGTAAATACAACTATACTTGATAATTTATCTCTTTGTGATTTCTACGGCTGTTATGCCTGCCTAGTTCCTATTAAATCATGCTATTTAGAAATGTTGACCCTAGTAAGTATCACGTCTACCTCTCGTCACTACCTCTTCGAGGTTAGGCGGGATACTCCATGGGTACATATACTTTTATGTACTCATGCTGCACTTCTGTACTTAATTGTACAAGTTCTGAGGATGGTACATCTAGTTATAAGACCGGAGCTCGATTGTGATCTTAGTGGGACCCGACTTCACGGTGAGCTGCTTCTCCTGACGATCCTCAGCAGCACCCTGGAGTTTCCTTTTGCTTATGTCCCGTCCATTTCTTTCAGACAGTGGGATCGTATATTATGTTTTGTATATTATGTTAGTATGCCCGTAGGACTTGTGACACTAGTTCCTGGCACACACATAGTAGACTCTATATTTTTGGGACTGTATATATATGTTCATGATCCTTGTGGTCGTATTTACTTAAGTTGGTTAATTTATCCGCTTTTACTTAAATGATCTAAGCTTAAAATTTAGTAAGTGTGGGGTTGATATGTCAAATAAGGATAATCTCACTAGTAAACAATTGTTGGCTTTCCTGACTCTGGTGTTGGGCGCCACAATGACCTGTATTGGGATTTTGGGTCGTGACAACATGGTATCAAAGCACTAGGTTCACGTAGGTCTCACAAGTCACGGGCAAACCTAGTAGAGTCTTGCGGATCATTATGGAGACGTCTGTACTTATCTTAAGGAGGCTATAGGGTGTTAGGAAAACCTCTCCTTATTTTTATTTTATCGTACAGTCAATGGTTTACTAAATTTCATTCTTTTATTCTCTCACAGATGGTGAGAACGCGCGCATCTGATGTTCCAGACCCTGAAGGGGCCGCTACCCCCATTTTTCGCGGTCGTGGCAGAGGTCGGGGGAAGGCACTAGCCCGAGGTAGGGGACCGGAGCATCCCAGAGCTATTCCAGTTGCACCACCAGAGGACCCTACTATAGAGGAGCAGGGTGAGGTGCCCCCAGCAGGTCCTGCTCCAGTAGACTTTATGACGGCGCTAGGGTTCCAGGAGATCATGGGTCGTATGATGCGGTTCATGGACACTACATCCCAGGCTGGTTTATTTCCAGCGGATCCTGCCACATCTCAATCAGGAGGGGGAGCCCATACCCCTACTGCCCAGGCTGCAGGCCAGTCAGCAGCACTTCATCATACCCCGGGTACACAGCCCGCTGGGTGGAGCCCAGCCAATAGCAGCAACACCTGAGCTCAGACCAGCTGCGGACGGTGATCCGTAGAAGTTACTGGATAGTTGGACCCGATTGCACCCTCCTATCTTCGGGGGTGAGAAGGACGAGGATGCCCAGGACTATATTGATAGGTACAGGGACAAACTGCACAACATGAGGATACTGGAGTCCTATGGAGTGGACTTCACTACTTTCCAACTTGAGGGCAGGGCCCGCAGATGGTGGCAGTCCTATATCCTGGGTAGACCGGCTGGTTCCCCTTCCATTACTTGGGAGCAGTTCACTCAGTTGTTCCTGAACAGGTATATTCCACCCTCCGAGAGGGAAGAGCTGCGATATCAGTTTGAGCAGCAGGGGCAGATGTCAGTGACAGATTACGAGGCCAGGTTTTCTGAGTTGTCCCGTCATGCCCTTATGATATTGCCTACTGATGTTGAGAGAGTGAGGAGATTTGTATCAGGCCTGCACTCAGGTATTAGGGCCAACATGGCCCGAGAGATGGAGATGGGGACTCCCTATCAGTTTGTGGTCGAGATAGCTCGCCAGATTGAGGGTTATCATTCGAGAGGCAGAGAGCAGGGTCAGCAGGATAAGTGGGATAGATTTTCAAGAGATTTCAGAGGTGCCCCAGCCAGGGGTAGAGGTCAGTTCGATAGAGGCTAGTCTAGCATGCCTCCATATTCAGCTCTTCCGCCACCTCCCCGTGGTGCTTCAGTGAGGCCCTATTTCAGCGCCATGCCAAAGATTTCCTACCGCCCACAAGCCATTTAGGGTTCCTCAGGCGGGTATTCCAGTCATCAGGGGTCTTTTATTCCTTACTTTAGTGCCATGCCGGAGAGTTCTCACCGTCCCCTAGCTGTACATGGTCCTTCTTCAAGGCAGCAGGCCATGCCACCAGCCAGATGTTATGAGTGTGGGGATCCGAGCCATATGAGGAGGACTTGTCCCAGGCTTCGGGGCAAGGCCGTTTAGCAGAGCTATCAACCTACACTTTCAGCGCCGATGGTTCGTCCACCCAGAGGTGGAGGGCAGACTGGTAGAGGTCGTCCCAGAGGTGGAAGCCAGGAAGGGGGAGCTCTGCTGGCCCCTATTAATTTCCAGGTAGGGGGAGCTCTGTCGGCCCCTATTCATTCCAGCGGAGGTCAGTCTTCCGGTGCTCCAGCTAGATTCTATGCTATCCCGGCCAGATCAGATGCAGTGGCCTTAGATGTCGTGATCACAGGTATTATTACAGTATGTGGTATAGAGGCATCGGTGTTATTTGATCCAAGATCCACTTATTCATATGTTTCGATCTTATTTGCTCATTTTTTGGATGTCCCTCGTGATTCCTTGGGTTCCCCTATTTATGTGTCCACTGCCGTGGGCGATTCTATGGTTATAGACCGGATTTTTCGGTCTTGTGTGATTTCAAATTATGGGTTCGATACTCGAGAGGATCTCTTATTGCTCGACATGGTTGATTTTGAGATTATTTTAGGCATGGATTGGCTATCTCCTTATCATGTCGTGCTAGATTTCCATGCCAAGACAGTTACTTTAGCCATGCCCGAATTGCCTAGGCTGGAGTGGAGAGGTTCCTCAGTTAGTATAGCCAGTCGGGTTATTTCATTCTTGAAGGCTCGACATATGGTCGAGAAGGGTTGTCTGGCCTATTTTGCTTATGTGTGGGACACCACCGCCGAGTCTCCGATGATTGATTCAGTGCCAGTTGTTCGAGAATTTGCTGATGTATTTCCTTCGGACCTTCCAGGCATGCCTCCGGATCGTGATATTGATTTATGCATTGATTTAGCTTCAGGCACCCAACCTATATCTATTCCTCCGTACCATATGGCTCCGAAAGAGTTGAAGGAGTTGAAGGAGCAGCTTCAGGAGTCGTTAGCTAAGGGGTTCATTAGGCCGAGTGTATCATCGTGGGGTGCTCCAGTTCTATTCGTGAAGAAAAAGGATGGGTCCATGCGGATGTGTTTGATTACCACCAGTTGAACAAAGTTACCATTAAGAACAAGTATCCTTTTCCGCGCATCGATGATTTGTTTGACCTGTTGCAGGGTGCTCGTGTGTTTTCTAAGATTGATTTG
>ML360529.1:0-40211 GCA_005239505.1 Nicotiana paniculata | reverse complement strand
TATATATATATATATATATATATATATATATATATATATATATATATATGCATATATATGTATGTATGCATATATATATGTGTGTATGTATGTATTCCTGTTGGTTCCATTTTTGTAATAATATTGATGAGTTTATGAAAAGTACAGTTTTCTGTTGACAATTGTTGAGATAAAAATGTTGTGAAAGGCTTGGCCTGAATTGTGAATGTTTATAATAAATATATAAATATATATATGACTGTGATAAGGGTGGACAGGGAAATATATATATAAATGATAAGGGTGGACAAGGAAATATATATGGAAAAAATAATTATATGACTGTGATAAGGGAGGATACTTGTGTTTTACTGAATTTCAACGATATTTTACTGGTTCTTAAACTCAAANATTTTGGTGATAGCTGAGGCCTGGAATAGGCGACTGAGTCATTTTATTTATTGTCGAGGTTAGGCTCGGCACTTACTCAGTACATGGGGTTGGTTGTACTGATACTACACTCTGCACACTTTTGTGCAGATCCAAGTACCGGCCAGCAGTAGAGATTTTTAGTAGCAGCCATCCATTATCCGGAGATACGAGGTATATCTGCCGCCGTGCAGATCCCGAGAGTCTTCTCTTAGTTCGTAGAGACTGTTTTATATTTTCTCAAAACATATTATATTATTTCTTTCAACCCATTATCGTGAATTGTGACACCAGACCCTGGGGTATCTAAGAGTTATTTATTTAATTAGTTCGTGGCTCGGTCTGGTTATTTGCTTATTATTTTATATTTGGAGTTATTCTTTGGAAATCATTAGATTAAGTTTCTTTAAATTTATTTTATTATGTTTAAATGGATAATCAAAAGAAAATAGCCAATCGAACTCTAACATTGGCTTGTCTAGCAAGTGTGGTGTTAGGCGCCATCACGATCCCTAAGGTTGGGAATTTGGGTCATGACAATGACATCCTCTTCTTCTGAATCACTATCCCTTTGTTGCGTTAACTCATTACATGTCATAGTTGCCGGATATCGAGATAGGAAATAGTAATGTTGTATAGATAAAGATATGAGGGAGAAACGTATTGGTAATCATTAATTCATTGAAAGTGTCAAACAAATGCGATTTTCAATAATTAAAACATCGTTTTGGAATATTGAAAAAATTATTTTAAACAAAATGCAGAAAGGGAAATCATCATTTAAAAAAAATAAAATAATGTTGTTCAGCCTTGCTACCCCGGGACTCGTCGGGCCCTGGATGGTCTGACTATCCAATTCTTGAGGAATGGTCCTCGTTCCACAGTGCTGATGGTAGGGCCTTCCTCCTCCTTCTCCTCAAAAATTACACAGCAATCCATGTCCTCATCTTCCAGGAACAGGTTCCTCAAGGCGGCAAATGCTTCTTCCTCCTCTTATTCCCACATGATGTCGGTCTGCTAGAAAGTCTGATTCGGGTGCGGTATAGGCTGCTCAAGTGGATAGTAAGGACCACGCCATGGTGGTGACCAGTCTTGAAACTCTTGCCAGGTTTATTGATATCCTAGTCCAAAAGTGGTACCATTGCGCTTTAGCTGTATTGGTTTTGAGATACCCTGAAGATTTTTGACAAGACCCTTGTCGGGTTCATATCATCTCCATGCTATCATACTTTCTATCTTGCTACCCCACCACTTATCTTTCTTGACCGTTGACCCTCTCAATATGATGATATTTTCAACCGCCGGGACGGTCTGATGGGTGTAAATAGGGTTGCTCCCGTCTCCGTGGATAATCACTTCTTGGTGGTTCCACTCGAACTTCACTGCCTGATGCAAAGTTGACGCTACAGCCTTAGCGACATCTATCCATGGTCTTCCCAACAACAGATTGTATGATGCAGATATATCCAGCACATGGAACTCGGCATCAAACCATGTAGGCCCCATCTGTAGACAAAGATTGATCTCTCCATTGGTAGCTCTCTGAGACCCGTCAAATGCCTTCACATTCATAGTCCCTTCTCGTATTTCATATAGGCCTTTGCCCAACCTCTTCAGTGTTGTCAATGGGCAAATATTGAGACTGGATCTCCCATCTATCAGAATTTTGGCAATGAAATTGTCCTCACATTGCACAGTAATGTGCAGTGCCCTGTTATGATTCAAACCCTCGGGTGGCAGCTCGTCCTCGTGGAAGGTAATTTTATGACTTTCTAGCACCTGTCCCACCATATTGGCCATTTCTCCGCTAGTGATGTTGTTAGGTACATATGCCTCACTTAACACCTTTAAGAGAGCATTCATGTGCAATTCTGAATTCTGTAGCAGTGACAGGATAGATATCTGAGCAAGAGTCTTGTTCAAATGATCGGTGACTGAATACTCCCTTGCTTGCACTTTCCTCCAAAGGTCATCCGGGACTATTTCAATAACGGGCGGTCTGTTAGAAGCATGCTTACTAGATTCTCCCAAATGCTCTGGTGTATAGATTCTTCCTGTTCTGGTCATTCCTTGCACAGCGCCGGATTCTTCTATTTTGATCTTTCCTCTTCTTCTAGCTTCGGCCACATAATCCCAGGGTACATCCTTGGTGTCTAAAGGCGGTGTGGTTGACACTATCACTATGAAAGGTGTGGCTACTTCCACTTCGAATGGATTATGCACAGCTACGGGGGGTGCTTTCTCAACTTCAAATGGAACTGATGCAGCTACCTAAACCTCCACTGGCGGCTGTATTTGTACTATAGTAGGATTGAGTGTGATTGTGGGTTTCTTTGGATTGTCACCCTCTTTGATAAGTCCAATTGATCCCTGGGGATCCTATTCCTCATCGGTCTCTATCACATTGATACCTTCACCGCTATGATCTGGGAGGGGGTTATTGCGGATGTTGGGTGTATCTTCTTTGGCCTAAATGACCTTATTATCAATCAAGGTCTGGATCTTATCCTTCAGTGTTCGAAACTCGTCAATGGTGTGCCCTTTTATGCCAGAATGATATGCACAGGTCTTATTTGGGTTGACCCATTGGGGTGAATTTTCCACGGTCGCAGCAGGGATAGGAGTGATGTAAGCAACAGCCTTCAGCCTTTCATACAACTGGTCAATGGGTTCGGCATTGGCAGTGTATTGTTTAGGTGGTCTGCGGTCAAAGTTAGGCTGAGGTCTTGGTAGTTTGGATGAGTTGGAGGTGACTGAAAGTGAGAGGGTTGGGAATTATATGTGTGATAAGCAGTGGCTGGTTGGGAATATCTAAGAGGTGATGGTTGATAGGTAGGTGGAGGTGCTTGGTATGTAAGTGGGGAGGTTTGATATACAAGTGGAGTTTTGGGTCCTTGAGCGACCATTAATGTTCCTGCATCTTTCTTCTTCGACATACCCCCTGACTGCAGTGCTTTGTTTGTGGCCTGCAATGCCTCAAAGTTTGTCACCATACCGCTTTTAATGACCTCTTCAATCCTTTCTCCGATTTTGATGATATTGGAGAACTTGTTGTTTTCAATAACCATCAATCTTTGATAGTACTGCGGATCCTGTACTCTAACAAAAAAAAATTTCATCTGTTCCTCGTCCAATGTCGCCCTGACTTTGGCGGCTTCTGACCTCCAACGAGTGGCATACTCGCGGAAGATCTTAGTGGGCTTCTTCTTTAAGTTCTAAATGTAGAAAACATCTGGCGTATTCTCTGTGTTAAACCTGAATCTGTCCATGAAGTCAGATGCCATACTCACCCAGTTGGCCCACTTCTTAGGATCCTGGCTGATGTACCAGGATAAAGCATCTCATGTAAGACTCCTCATGAAAAGCTTCATTCTGATCCTCTCATCCTTTCCGACCCCCACGAGCTTTTTACAATAGGTTCTCAGATGAACCCTGGGATCACCTGTTCCGTCAAACATTTCAAACTTGGGAGGTATGTAATTCTCCGGCAGTTCTACATCCGGCTGTATGCATAGGTCTTCATAGTTTAGACCTTCTATCCCTTTGCCTATTTCGGCGCCTTGAACCCGACTTGTCAACTTTTTGAGCTCTTCAGCCATGTTCTTAATGAGCAAGTCCTTCTCAGCAGATTCCAGTGCATAGGATATGGGTTGAGTGGAGTGAGGTACGATTTCCACATATATAGGATTATTTTGGTGACCGGGAGTTTAGGTATAATCGTGATCACCGGTGGCATTCTGAGGTTTAGGAATGACTGGTGGAGTATTTTGTGGAGTATGGTAGGTGTTTTGTGGGTATTGAGTAGGGAGATGCTGATTTCGAGGAGGGGTTGTATACTGGTGAGGTGCGGGAGGATTCTTTCGGTGTTTATTGGGTGTATTCTGAGGCGGTGCAGGGCTCTGAGTGTTTAATGGTTGACATCTGGGATATTGAGTGTGAGGGATAGATTTGCTAAGTTCCGGACCTGATCGAGCTCACCCTGGAGTTCTAGCATTTTCTTCTCAAGTCGTGATACCATATCATTCGGGGCCTGAGTACATCGACCATCAGAAGCTTCTGCATGTTCAACATGTGCATTGTGTTCTTTTTTAGTGTCGCTCAAATCATCCATCTTTTATTTTTTTTTGCCTTTTTTGGGGCTTGGAGGAGGAGAAGGTGGAGGGCCCCTAGATCTAGTGTGAAGCTGACGATGCCAGTATGCATGAACCAACCTTTGGGGAATGAGAATAATCAAAAGAAAGAAGGAAAGAAAAACAAAAGGTAGCCAAGTCAGTAAGAGTTCTGAAAAGAATATTTGCATTATTTAAACACATATTACGGAATGTAAATTCGCATGGGAGCCTCGTTGTGCCCGATGTAGGCCTAGCGACAAATTTTTTGGGAGAACTTAGATGCTGATAAATGCCTCATTTCATTAATATAAAAAATAGACAAATCCCAAAACGACACTAAGATAACAAAAGATAAGTCACTACTAGCATTTGGCCTTATTACATTTGGAGAAGCAAATAAATCTAATCTACTTAGTCCCAGAAGGACCTTCCCCAGGCTTAATCTTTTTGACTCCATCAATCAGGTCCCCGAGTTCACGCATGCCCAACAATAGGTATACTCTTGCTAGATGTCCTCCCTCGCTTACCTCAACATTATGGCAGTCAGCGATTCTTTTCCTTGTCTTTTCTCCCAGCTCCACCAAGCCCTGCTCTAGATATTCTACCCTTTCATTGGAGGTGATAGCCATTTCTCTCCATTCTTTGATTATTCTCTCGTGTATCTCCTGATGTGCAGCCTCGGAGTCACGAATCCTCTTGCGCAACTTGTTGTACTTTACTTGGGTTTCTGCATCTTCGTCTATGACCCTGTTTCCCTGACCAATTCCTGGCTCAACTTTCCCAACTAAGTTGTCCTCCAAACATGCCGGGTAAAAGGGTGCATGTTCCGCATGATACATGTCTTGATCGATAGTGTCCTTCTCCACAATAATCTTTGAGTGCCACATATGCTGAGCTTGACACTTGTAAGGAATGTCGTCATCCTAAAAATCAACCCGAAAATGACTTATCTTCGTGACCCGCGGTATGATCTGCTTCTTACCTGCCTACCTCATAACCCTAATGGGAACATAAGGGTATATTCCCATTAACCCGATCAACACTAAGTGAGGAGCGTCCCTTGACCTGATGATGAACTCATCAGTAGGGAACCATTCAAACATCCACTGAACCTGATCCTCAGTCAAATTATTGAAGAACTCCACTCATTCGTTAGCATTCTCTGGTTGAGCAAACCTGTCCGGAATATAAGTCATATGTTTGGGGTGATAGAAGGCAATATGGTCATTCCACGCCCTTCATGGAAACTCCTGGCGATATTGACCCTTTTGGAGATGCTCCATTAACCACAACTACAGCAGTAAATTGTGGCCCTCGAAATTTTTGGATCCTTTCTGGTAGTGGTCTAAGGCCCGGTAGATGTCACCTATAATCATAGGGACTACAGTGTATGTCTGTCCCTCGATTCCTTCCATTAGAGTCTTGGTGACCATATCCAACCTAGTGTGAATTATTTCCCCTTTCGTTGGGAACACTATCATACCTAAGAAGAAAACAATGAACACGAAAACTCTGCGATGAATATGACCCAAGGAAGTGATGGAAAAATCATCATGCAAAATACGGTAGGACTTGCTATGACCGTATCTTTCATACAAGTAGTCAAATGGTATATAAGATTTCTTTAAGCACTCCAAAGCGGCGTTCTTTTTCAGACCCATCATTTTTAGATATCCCTTACCAGTGCAATTTTCCGGTACCAATAGCTCAGGGTTGTCCCAAGGTAGTCCAACAAATCCCCCGATTTCTTCTAGGAGCGGTGTCATTTCTATATCCGTGAAGCAAAACACTAATCTTTCACGATCCCAAAACATGGTTGCAGCTTCTATCAACATGTTATTTGGTTGGATGTCTAACAGAGAAGGCAAATTTCCCAGGACCATCTTCACATGTTTTTTTTCACCTGAGGAAAGATCTTCCCACCAATCTAGTAGCAGTGGTGGTATACTACGGACCATGCCGAACCTGGGGACCTCGTGCCTTATTTCTGCAAAACAAATAAGGTTATACCCTTTCCCCCTCCAGATTTGACTATTTATATATCCATGATTAGCATATTGGCATTTAGTTCTCCAAAATTAATGCATGAAATGTGGTTGCGTCCGTTGGGATTATGGAAACTCCGGTGGACTTTTGGATAAGGTTTGTCTTAAAGGGTTATTATGTGGACAACATATTAAACCGGCTAGGTTCGACCATGATGCATGCACAGCTATAATAAGAGTAAGGTTGCTATGGGGGTCTAGACTGGTATCCTCAAGCAGACAACATGAGGGGGAAAGGCACGGAACCGTCGATTGCAGCGCTGATCGACTAGTTTTACCGCAAATAAGCCTTTCCGAAATTAAAGGGTGATATATAGTAAGAGCGTAACCACTCATCAAGTATTGCTAAAGGATTGATTACGCACAAGTGGAATATGATGTTGAGCATGATTTATGCAGCAGTAAATAGCATGTTGTCACGTATTTGCACGTTAGAAAAATAATACGGTATTTAATAATTTAAAGACGTTTAAGAAAGGAAAACAAAGAAATAAGTCAGTTTCTGCAGTAAAGTAAATCATAAATGCTCAAAACGGGCAATTAAATCCACATAAGGGAAAAGGGAAAGGGTGCGCACATATTAACAAAAGAGAAGCATGCTTAAGACTAGTTTGCGAAAATAAGTTTGTTATGGTAAAAGCCTAAATTCCCCAGCAGAGTCGCCATATTGTCGCACCCCCTTTTTCCTTTGCGGATTCGAGGTTTCGACATTTCTGGGACAACTCATTTTCCTTTTGTGAAAGAGGGTATGGAAATTGAAGAGTCGCCACCTAACGGATTTAAGGTGCGTTAGGGAAACTAATGCAAGTAACTCATATAAACCAATTTGTGTTACCAGAGATTGGGTAAGGGCTTGAAATCACCTTGAGGGGAAGGTGTTAGGCACCCCTCGAGGTCCACAACGGTGGGTCCCGGCCAAACTCATTTTTTGAATTAGTCATTAAGCAAACAAAACAATTTAAACATAGAGATTATTAAGAACAAGAATAAGGAGTTACTAGTTTTATTAGCCTATAGGATCACATATGTGCAATACCCGGTAAACTTTCCTCAACTAGAGGGGTTACACGTGGCATTACACGTGGCATTAGCGCACAGGTCATCATATCATTTACTACCCAATTACCCTCCCCTTAGCGGTTATAAGTGGTTTTAATTAGATGAACTTTATGTGTGCATTACCCGTCCCTTCCTTATGGCCCTGGAGGTGTTTAGGACCTCTAATTTATGGCAGTTCGAGACTCTCCTGAGGTGCTTAAAGGAGAAAATCTAAGCGACAACAAAGAACATATAGTACTGCCAAGTAAAGAACAATTAAGGGGGGGCTCATGTTTACCTCCACAAATAAACAGATAATCAGCACGTCTCAAACAGCAAGATTTCAGATGTTTCAGAAAATTCCTAGAATAGGATATCTAGATGAGAATGACAAGTAGAGAATGTGCAGCATTACGTTCAGGAGAAGTGATAGAAACCTAATCAGTTTGCCTACTGATTTTAGGACTTGTTGAATCTGGGCAGTTCACAAATAATTAAACAAAGCACAGTTTTTCCATTTGCAAGATTTCAATTACCCTACAGGCTTACCTAGGTGTGGATTCGAGATGTCCTATAAACATGATATCTAAATGTTAATCAGAACTTTAATACTAACAAGCAATTTTAAACAGGCAGTTTGAGTTCATGATGTCCTATAGGCATGCTGTCTAGGTGTTGAACATTGCAGAACTGATTTTATACATTTACCTCTATGAGCATGATATCTAGATGTTGGGATTGCTTTTGTACTATCTAGATGTAGGCGTAGTATTTAGGCAAGTGCAATAAAAGTCCTAAAACATGTTTGTTAATGCACAAAGGAGAACATTATGAACATGATTATTAGGCAGCATTAATAATAACCTAGTGATAGGAGCAGGCATGATGTATGTAGCATTTTTTAGAAAAAGCAGAAATTTTAGAACAAACGACATGATGACTATGAATATGTTCTCTAGTGCAAAAATGATCCTAAGAACATGATTTCTAATGCAAGCAAAGAATCATAGCAATCCTAAAAGCATGATTTCTACCCAAATGCCCCCACAAAAAATTATATGAAAATCCCTCCCCTTTTACTAATATCCCAAATTATTTGTTTACAGGATCATTATTACAGACCATTACATAATAAATAGAAGCTATGCTATAGGGAGCCTGAATAGGCCCAAAGTGAACCTGGAAAAACCAGGCCTTCAAACGGTTAAAGATTCCATGATGTCCAATAGGGGTATCCTGGTGTGTCAAAGTTCCTAAGGGCCTCAGGGACCCCGGGCAATGCTCACACCAAGGATCCTTTAGAGAAATAGTTTTGTGAGGTGTGGAAGAGCCAGCCCCAGTGTGTCAGAGTTCGGAGGAATCTCATGGATTCCTAGGCAGTACACACACTAGAGGGGCAGAACTTAAGTAGTCTAAGAGTAGAAGAGAGAGTGCTGACATAGTGGAAACAATTTTGGGAAAATAGTCCAGAAGTAAAACAGTTCAGAAGTGAGAATAGTGTAGAAGTAAATACTTTAGAGTGAAAATGGTTTAGAAGTTAAAACACTTTAGGAGTGAAAATAGTTTAGAAGTGAAAACACTTTAGGATTGAAAAAAAACAATTTGGAAACATTCTAAGAAAACAAAGGTTCAGCAAACAACAGCAAATAGAAATACAGTCACAAGGTTTCAAACAAAACTTCATATTGCCCAGACTTAACTCAGTTCATTAGTTAACCCTAGGTGAGCATATAGCATGTTGAGAACAAGCAATTACACATAAGGAAACAGGAATTGAGAACACAAGAATCCTGAATCAGGAGCACATAGAAACAGGGTTTTAGGGAAGCATGCTAGTCAGGAGCATAGAGCAAGCATGGGGTAGTTAAAAAACTCACTAGGACATACTGATTTAGAGTCTAGACAGGAATCACTCAAATTTAACAGTCATACATAACTATAGAGGTAAGCATACTGACTCAAAGCAATGGACATGGAAACATAGAAGTTTAATGTAAAAGCAGTCATGTTAATCAGTTATGGAGGGGACCGAATTGATCACACCAATTAAGGTTAATGGAAAAGTGAGAGTCTTAGACATCAAAGCAAACATGCTGGAATAAAGCAATAGACAGGGAGTGTTGAAATTTAAACACAGAAGTATGTTTGTTCGTTCAGAGCTATAAACATGAAGGATTAAATCTTAAACAGAAGGTAAACATGCTGATTAGGGTGACAAACAAGAAAGAACGAGACTTAAACATACTGATCAAAGTAATAAACAGGAAAGAATACAGAATAAGTACATAAGTAAATGGATTTAACAGAAATAGAGCAACAGAGAACATACATGTTCAGACTTCATAATGACATTAGGAATAGGAATATACCAGTTGAAGGAAAGCAAATAGGAGATGAAAGGTATGCAGGATTCAATAGTCTAGCCTTGGCTTTCAGCCGGCTAGACAAGCAATGAGCACAAGCAGCAGAGAGAGATGAGAGCCAAGTATGTGCGTGAGTGTGTGTTCTCTGTGAACTATCGTTCGTGTCTTGAAGAATCAGAATGGAAGCATCTATATAGCACTTAGTGAGGTCAAACAAATAAGGTAAAGAGGAAATCACAACTCGTAAAACAAGGGTAATCAAATAAAATCAATCAGCCAATTAGGGAATCAATTCCTATAGAGAAATCCGAAAGAGACCCCTTAAATTGGGGAGATTCAATTAACGGTACAGAACCAGAGCTCAAATAAGGAAAAAATTAAATCTTATACCATATAGGAGTCAATCAAGCCCCTTAAGTCAGACTGATAATTCAAATAAGGCAAGTATTACTAATTAAAGTCACAAATAAGAAAATGGGTAAAAAATCACAGAAAATACTGATTTTAACAGGAAAAAAATCATTCAAAACCTAAATAGAATCAGTCAATATAACTGCTTAACAGAAATAAACATAATAACGGGAAAAAATTGAAGAGATCAGTGTCACAAACAGAATCACTTAGGGTTTAAGCATATGCACAAAGATTAATCAAGCCAGTAAAGAAATAATCAGATTCAACATTTTCAAGTTAGACAAAAACCTTTTGAAGAGACTTAGGACGGAACCCTAATTTCAGAAAAGTAATGGAATCGGAATAACATTAACAAAACAGAAGATTTCTGGGGAAAAAATAGCAAATAAAACTCAGAGCATCTCAGATCTACGAGGATCTGAATAGAACCAAGTAGTCATTGAACTAGGGTTTTTCAAAAACAACAGAGATGAAAGAAACTCAGTCAAAAGCCATAGATTAAAACTAAAAATAGGAGGAAATCAGTACTCACAACCGAAAATGGCCATAGACAGGCCTGTAAACAAGTTTCGGGCAAAAACCAAGTTGAATCTCTTTGAGATTCTCTTAGGAATTCATGTAATCAAACAACCAGAAGGTGTAGAAGGTCGGTAAGGGCCGAAAAATACACATAAACTCCATAGACAGGGAGTTTTGGCGGTGACGGCGATTAGGGTTTAGGGAGAGGTAGAGAGAGAATGGAGGGATTAGGGAAAGCAGTGACAACGTAAGAAAGGTGAATGGGGGTTAGGGTTAGTTGTTTAGGATTTAAAATGGTCACTGATCTTAGAGATCAACGACCACGATTAAGTGGGGTCTTTGGGCCAGGTAGGTGTGGAATTGGGCCTGGAGGGATTGGGCTGGTATATAGTGGCTTAGGTCTGAAAAATTAAAGAATTAAAAGGGATATTTGTTAAATACCCAATCAATTAATAAATAATTTGTAAAAATAATTAAAAAATTGTAAAAAATGATTTTCATGCATAAACAAATTTTTTTAAATAATTATTCAATATTTTAGAAATACATCAAGATATTTTCTGGTAAAGTAATGTAATGATGCATGTATGGGCTATAATTGCAAAGTTATTACAATTGTGACCCAAAAATGTACTTGTGAAATAGTTAGGCTTAGTATAAGTATAAATAGCATAATTAAGTCATAAATTTGTTATAAAATCATTAGTGATGCAATTAGTAACTATTTATATAAATAAAAATACTGGGATAAATTAATTAAAATCCTTAAAAAGTGAAGAAATTATGGGAAAATGTTAATTGATGCTAATGCATAGTTTTGAAGGTATATATGCAATTTTGAAAATATTATAGGGAAAAATTGGGTATCAACACATAGTATAATAAATGATATTAGGAGTAGAACATACCAGTTAAAGGAAGCAAACAGAAGGTAGAGTAGGCAAGATTCAATAGTCTAGCCTTGGCTTTCAGCCGGCTAGACAAGAAATGAGCACAAGTAGCAGAGAGATGAGAGCAAAGTTGTGTGTGAGTGTGTGTTTTCTGTGAACTATTGTTTTTCTTTTTGAAGAATCAGAATGAGAGTGTATATGTAGCACTTAGGGAGGTAAAACAAAATAAGGTAAAGAGGAAATCACAGTTCGTAAAACAAGAGTAATCAAATAAAATCAATCAACCAATTAGGGAATCAATTCCTATAGAGAAATCCGGAAGGGACCCCCTTAAATTGGGGAGAGTCAAGTAATGGCCAGATCAGAATCATACCATATAGGGAATCAGTCAAATCCCTAAACTATATTGATAATCTAATTAAGGCAAGTATAATCAATCAAGGTCACAAATAAGGAAACAAGTAAAAATCCCAGCAAATATGAATTTTAACAGGACAATCATTCGAATCCCTAATGGGAATCAATCAGTAGAAATATCAAAGAATGCTGATTTTAACAAGAAAGATTGTTTAAATCCCTAATAGAAATCAAGTAAGTAAAAACCCCACATAATATTGATTTTAAAAGGGAAAATCGTTCAAGTCCCTAAATAGAATCAATTAATACGGCTGATTCACATAAATAAACATAATAATGGAAAAAATAGAAGAAATAAGTGTAACCATTAGAAACATCTAGGGTTCGAGCATACATGCGAAGATTAACTAAATACGTAAAGAGATGTCTAGATTAAACATTGAAAGCAGAAAATCTTTTAAAGAGGAGTTTGGGAAGAGCCTTAGTTTCAGAAATAGTGAATAAAATTAACGCAGTTAACTAAAATAAAAGATTTTCAAGGGAAAACACTCGATAATACTCGAATCATTTCAGATCTACAAAGATCTGAACAGATTTGAATAGTAGTGAAACTAGGGTTTTTCAGAAACAGTAGAGATGAAGAAACTCGGCCAAAAACCCATGGACTCATACTAAAAGCAAGAGGAAATCCATACGCACAAATGAAAAATGTCCTTAGACAGGCCGGTAAGCAAGTTTCCGGCAAGAACAGGTTGGATCTCCATGAGATTTTCTCAAGGATCCATGAAATCAAACAGACAGGAAGCATAGAAAGCTAGTAGTGCTCGGAGAATGCATGAGAACTCCATAGATTGGACCTTTTCGCCGGTGACAACGATTAGGGTTAGGGGTGAGATAGAATGGGAGAGGTTAGGGAACCAGTGACAGCGGAAATGAAAGAGTGAAGGGGGGTTAGGGTTGTTGATGAATTAAAATGGTAAGTAAGGTTGTGGACCGTTGATCTAAATGATCAACGACCATGATTGAACGGGGTTATTGGGTCGGACAGGTATAAATTGGGCTTATGGGTGAATTGGGCTGGTGTATAGTGGTTAGGTCCGAAAAATTAAAGGAATTAAGAGGCTATTTGTTAAATACCCAATTAGTTGACAAAAGTAATTTATAAAAATAATTAACGGATTATAAAAAATGATTCTCATGCACAAAAATGTTTAAAAATAATTATTCAATATTTTAAGAATACAACAAGTTATTTTCTGGTAAATTAATGTGATAATGCATGCATGGGCTATAATTGCAAAGTTATTGCAATTATAACCTAAGAACTGTAAATGTGGCTATTTGTGAAATAATTTAAGCTTAATATAAATATAAATAGCAAAATTAAACTATGAAATTGTTATAAAGTCATTTGTAATGCAGTTAGTAATTATTTAAAAAATACTGGGATAAGTTAATTAAAAACCTTAAAATGCAGAAATTATGAAAAAAATGTTAATTGATGCTAATGCATAATTTTGAAGGTACATATGCAATTTTGAAAATATCATAGGGAAAAATTGGGTATCAACAACCAGAATTTGACTTTTTGTTTAAACGACTCTCGAATGAGTTTTGGATGAGGTCAGCAGCTTCGTATGGTGAATTTGGACTTAGACGTGCGTCCGGATTTGGATTTGGAGGTCTGTAGGATAATTTGAGGCATTTCAGCGAAAGTTGAAGTTGGAAAGTGGAAAGGTTTTACCAATGGTTGACTTTGGTAATATCGGGGTCGGTACGCGATTCGGAGAGTTGGAACAGCTTCATCATGTCATTTGGTACATGCCTGCAAAATTTGACGTCATTTCGGGTTGGGTTTATTGGTTTTGGCATAAGTTTTAGAAGTTGGAAGATTTGGAAATTCATTAGTTCGATTCTTGGTGCGATTCATCGTTTTGGAGTTGTTTGATGTGATTTGAGACCCCGAATGAGTCCGTGTTAGGTTATTGAACTTGTCTGTGTGTTTAGACGGGGTTTCGAGTATGTTTCAGATGGGCTACGTACCATTTCCTTCTATTTTGGATTGCTGATATCTCTTATCTGGTTTTCTCCTTTGCGTTCGCGTCTGCTCCTCCGCGTTCGCGAAGGGTAATCTTGGAGGAGGGAATATTTTTTCATCGCATTCGCGTGAACACGATCGCGATCACGAGGGTCAGCCTTCTCCATCTTCGCGTTCGCGTACTCCCTTCCGCGTTCGCATAGTGCAAACCAGGCCCTGGGCACTGGTCACCATTCCTTCTACGCGTTCGCATTCTTCTGTCCGCAAACGCGTACTTATGCTTTTCCCTGTTTCCCGTTCGCATGCCTATCCTCGCGTTTGCGTAGGCCAATGGTGAGCCTTCATGCTTTTCCTTCTCCGCGTTCGCGAGCTTTTTGTCGCGTTCGCGATGACCAAACAGAACAACCTTCATTTTCTTCTTCGTGAACGCGACCGTATCTCCACGTTCGTGATGCATAAAAACCTGGGCAGACAGAATATAATCCCAAATCGAGGGTTAAACCATTTTTATCACATTTTGACTTGTAGATCTCGGTTTTGAGCGATTCTTTGTGAGGTTTTCAAGAAAATCAATTGGGTAAGTGTTCTTCACCTAGAATTTATTATATCCCTTGATTTTATCTTTATTTTTTCATTTAAATTGTGTTTTGAGTTGGGGAAAATGGTGGTTTTTGAAGAAAGTTTTCAAAATGTAAATTGATGATTTGAAGGGCGAATTGGTTTCGGAACTTGATAATCTTTGTATGGTTGAACTCGTATCAGAGTGGGTGTTCGAGTTTTATAAAATTTATCGGATTACGAGGTGCGGGCCCGGGGAGTTGACTTTTGTTGACTTTTTAGAATTGAATAAAAATTACATCTTTATTAATTGCAATTGTTTCTTCTTACATTGTGTGATGTATTCAAGTCGTCTTGGGATAGATTGAGATGAGAGGAGATGAATTTGTAAGGGAAAGGCAAAAATTGAGTGTGGAGTTAGCCGGATTGAGGTAAGTGTTTTGCCTAGCTTTGTTGAGGGGGTTTTTCCTCCTATTTGCCATTATTTGCTACATGCGGGGGTGATACATATATGAGGTGACGAACGTATATGTATGTTCCAGGGTTAGTCATGCTCGGGGGTAGATTATGTTATGAATGTGCCTTGTAGAATTTCATAACCTTGTTGCTTCATGCCACAATTGATGTCTAGATATTTAGAACGTAGTGTTAAATGTTAGAGTCGAGACTTAGCCTAATATAACTTAATCAATTTGATGGAAATTCTTAGAATACATTGATGTGTCTAATTCGTACATCTCTACGCATAGTCATTAATATTTTTCTATGGTCGATATTTTGAGGTGCTAGATTACATGCTTGTGTTGTTGAAAAATCGTGGGAATTGTGGAAATACTTGAATTATATAACCTTGGGCATTCATTGAATTATTGTTGGCTTGGAAAGTAGTGATTGAGAATTTGTTTGGAATATTCGTTTGACACTCTCCTCGATGTTATTTATACTTCCTACCTGGCTACTTTATTGAAATTTATATGCTTGGTGAGGAAGAGCGTAAAGCATGAAGGGTGATGCCGTGCCATTGTTTATATTCATTATCATGTGAGGAATAGTGTAAAGCACGAAGGATGATGTCGTTCCATTGTTTATATTCATTATCATGTAAGGAAGAGTGTAAAGCACGAAAGGTAATGTCGTGCCATGTTACTGAAAGTAAAAGCACGAAGGGTGATGTCTTGCCATTTTACTGAGAGTAAAAGCATAAAGGGTGATGTCGTGCCATATTATTGAGATTAAAAGCATGACGGGTGATGTCGTGCCATATTATTGAGAGTAAAAGCACGAAGGGTGATGTTGTGCCATGTCATTTGTGAGTAAAAGCACGACGGGTGATGCCGTGCCATTGCATTTATACTTTTATACTTTGGTATCATTGCGAGTTCATGGCACTATGGGTGTTTCCGTGCAAGTGAGGACGAGAGACATGCATTATGTTATGATATTCTTTTCTTGCATATATCTTCATGTCTTACCTGAAATTGTTACCGTCGTATTTATGGTTCTTATGTGACTTGTCGTCACTGTTCTGTCCTCATTCTCTATCTCAATCGTTGTTGTGTCGCCTATGCCTTCTACTTGTTTAAATTGTAAATATCATGCCTACTTCCTGCTATTATGATTTCATCCATGTCATATCTATTTTTGTTGCACTTAGGTACGGGTCTTCTTCCTTGTTGGCCATTCATGCCTCTACGTGTTGCATTATAAAGAACATGTACCCCTCCCCCTTCTATTATTTGTTATGTCCATATTCATTCCTCCATCATGCTAGTTAGATGAAATTATAACCCTTTTTCCTGATTGTGGTCATTAACTCTATGCTCTTTGTTTAGTCTGTTACTGATGTTCTTTTTTACATTCTTGTTTATTATTACTGCTTGCATATTCCCTTCTTTGTCATTTCTATTATCGGTATTTCTATCATTTGGTTGGTACTGTTTTATGCATATATGGTGAGGATGAGATAAATGCACGAAGGGTGTTGTCGTGTTGTTAGATTCGATATCTTGAGTACTTCTTTCACACTATGAAAGTTTTGAGGTGAATTTTGTGGTTCATGGGCTTTCGTTCTAAGGAAAGGGCCGGTTAAGATGTTGGAAACTATTGAATCGTGATTCTTTCTGGTACTTCTTTATTGCTTTGTACAGTCGCATTGTGTACTATATTCTATTATTCTGTTGTATAGTCTTATTACTAGTTTACCTTATAGCGTTTATTAATGAGCATCTTTTAACTAAAAGTCTCGTCATTACTTTGACGAGGTTAGACAAGATACTTACCAGTACATGGGGTCGGTTGTACTGATACTGCACTTCTACACACTCTGTGCAGACATTTGGAGCGGAGCTGCTGGAGAAGTCGGGAGCTGACCCTGAAGATGTTCGTGTATTCTGGATAGAAGCTGCCACTTATCCTTGTAGTTTCAGAAATTATTAATTTGTTCATGTAGTTTTCAAACAGATCGTGTGATTAATTGTATTAGCTTTGTAAATTCTGAATCCTAGAAGCTCATGATTCGTACTACCAATTCTTGGGTAAATTTGTAAAAGTTCAGACAATCCTATTTTAGTTCTTATATATTCTTTTGTCTTGCTTCTATTGCTAGTTGGCTTACCTAGCGGGTCGAGTTAGGTGCCATCATGACCTGTGCTTTTGGATCGTGACAGTAATAAGGTTTCATATATAGTATAGGTAGGTAAAAAACTCATCTTTTTTTTTTATTTTAAAGCCACCACCTTCAGACATATTGCCTTCAGTGTGGGGGGTGAGGTAAAACCCCTACCATGTCTATTCATAAGCAAAAAAGTATAGATAGAAGAGGGGGACATGGACCTTACCTCTTCATACAATAAAGACTGATTGAAATAATCTTTCAATTTGTAATGAAAAGAAGCAGCCTATTCAATCCTTTCATCTTATTACAAGGGATCAACTAACAAAGAAATTACATTTTTCATATCTTCGTCTAATAGTAGGTAGTTTCCATCTATCTAGTTGAATTAACCCCTTAGACTCTCTAGGAAGTTGTTGAAGAGAGTAGTAAAAGGTGTCAGTTCCACTAGTAGATGCAAGCTTTGCTAAGTAATCGGCCACTTGATTGGCTTCTCTGAAGCAGTGAGATATTTGATATGTTGCATTTCTAAGGATATGCACAGTTTCAGTGATGATGTTTTTCAGCTTGAGGTTGTTGGTATCCTTTTTTATCAGCATGTTAGCAACCACCATTGAATCCAATTCTATGTGAATTCTGTCCAAACCATTTTGGATACACCAGCTTGTACCGAATTTTGCAGCCAGAGCTTCAGCTTGGTTGTTGGTAGTACATTGAATAGGTAATGAGAAGGCCATAATAACCTCTCCAAGACTGTCCCCTACGACCCCTTCTATTCCAGTTTTTCCATTGTCTTTGATGAAGCTTCCATCAGTGTTGAGTTTGATCTCTCCTTCAATTGGTTTGTTCCAGGTAACTTGTCTGAATTTAACCACACGATGTAGTCTTTCCACAGTGTCACATAGCATAGGCCAGGTGCCAGTAATTTTGCAATTTGGGAATGCTACATGGAGAGCCGCTTGAATATTCTATACTGTTTGGTATTCCATCCTTGTGTAAGAAAATTTTCTTTGATCGCCATACTTGCAAGAAGTCCAACTTTTCCAGATCTCCCAACAGATGATGATTGGTGAAATTTGCAAGATTAGTTTGTAAATATCATTTTTAGGCTTCACGTCCCACCATTCTTTGAAGACTCTCTGAATTGGTCATTGGTGGTGAGTTATCCCTAATGGAGCCCCGATGTACTTCCATATATGCATTGCAGCCTCTCCTTCCACAAATGTGTGATGAATGGAGTCGCAGCAAGTTGTCGAGCAACAGAAGCAACTAGAGGTAATTTGATCACCAAATGTAGCGATCACTTCATCAAACGGCAACTTGTTTAAGCAAAGTCTCCAAACCAAGAAATAAATTTTAAATGGAATAGAGTTATGCCATAAGTTGTTGAGAACAGGTCTCCTTTGTCTGGGATGTCTGATAATCTGCCAGGCAGATTTGTTTGAACAGTGACCATCCTCGGTATCGTTCCAGATAGCATAGTCATTAGCACTCGGAACACCGCTATCATTGCTTCTAATAATCTGAACAAGATGTTTGGAAGGGTGTTATTCATCTTGTTCATGTCCCAACTTCCATTAGAAATGAATTCACCGACTTTGATCTTGGACATATTACCTGTAATAGAGACAAGGTTGGTATGAGCCAATGAACCTTTACTAGTCCAATTATCCCACCAAAAATTGCAATTCCCGAGTTGATATTCCATCTGATTCTACTTTCTGCTTTATCTCTAGCCAGAAGTAGATATTTCCATGCTTGAGAGTTACCCGTAGTCCATTTCTTTTTCACGAGATGAGTACTTAGCCTTGAGAAATTCTGCCCATAGTGAAGGTTTAGTTCTAAACCCCCACCACCTCTTAATAGCTAGAGTATTAGAAATATCCTCCAAGCTCTTAATCCCAACACCACCTTCTTCTTTAGGTGTGCACAGATTTCTCCAAGCACTCCAATGATAATTCCTTTTTTTCCCAGAGGTAACCCATAAGAAAGTTGCCATATGTTTCTAAATAAGATTCAAAGTGGCTTTTGGAGGATTGAGAGCAATAAGAGTATAAGTTGGCAAAGATTGAAGGACACTTTTGATAAGAACCAACCTACCACCATAGGTGAGCATTTTACCTTGCCATCCATTTAATCTCTTTATAACCTTAGTGACCATGTTGTCGAAGTAGCAGATCTTTTCTCTCCCGGAATAAATAGGAGATCCTAGATATATGAATGGGAAGATCTTATCCATGAAACCAGTACATTGTCTCATGTTGTTGATTTTGTACGCACTAGCTTTAGGCCCAGTGAGAAAGAAGCTTTTGTCTTTATTGACAAGCTTACCCGAGGCCTTTTCATAATTTCTGATTTTCTTCATCACCAGTTTGACAGTAATGGAATTACCACCACTAAATATAATGATATCATCAGCATAGGTCAAGTGATTGATCATAGGACCCCTTTTATTCATGGAAAAAGGAGAATTCTTCATTGTGAAGGATGTTGTTGAGTGATCTTGAAAGTACCTCCGCAGCCAATATGAAAAGATAAGGAGATATGGGATCTCCCTATTTAAGACCTTGTGAAGAGGTAAAGAATCCATGTCTATCCTCATTTATGATAATGGAGTACCAAACATTAGAGATTGTTCTCCACATAATATCAGTACACACTTTGCCAAAGCCAAATCTTTCCAGCACTTCCATAAGAAATTCCAGTGAGAGCATATCATAGGCTTTAGACATATCTAGTTTGATAACAATGTTATCCCCTTTGTTGGCTTTGGAAATATCATGAATAATCTCTTGTGCTAACATGACATTCTCTGTGATTAATCTTCCAGAGAAAAAACCACTTTGGTTATGCGAGATTAATTGAGAAAAAAGGGGGTTCAATCTTAAGCAATTTGGAAATAATCTTATTTGTGAAGTTGTTTAGGCTAATATGTCTGAGCTTAGTGAATGTGGAAGGTGAGTCAACTTTGTGAATAAGAGCAAGGCAGGTGTGAGAGTAGAATTTAGTGAGGTTCTGACCTCTGAAGAATTCAATCACAAAGAAAATAATATCCATCTTAATAATATCCCAGCATACGTGAAAAATTTTTCCATTAAAGCCATCCGGTCCAGCAGAGCTCTCAAAACTCATGCTAAAAACTGATTCTCCAATTTCCTCCTCCTCTAGTATCTTAGCCAACATGTCATTGTCTTACTCAGTCACAATTTTTGGAATGCATTTGTCACGATCCAAAATCAACCCAACCGTGATGGAGCCTATCGTGGAACTAGGCAAGCTGACACACTCCCAAACAATTTGATATTTCATTAAAAGTTAGATAATAGCCTTTTTCAAGCTGAAATTTCGTAAAAGAGATAAACTCAAAACCAAAAATGCGGAAAAATGAAGGTCCGACATCGGGTGTCACTAAGTCATGAGCAAATACTACAACTATTCTGAAATATAGCAAGACTAACATAGCCTGAGAATAGCCAAAATACACCAAAAGGGAGATAAGGAAGGAGAAAGGCAAGACTGCGATCGCCAGGCAGCTACCTCGCTATCTCCGATGAAAGCCTGCGACTGGAATAGTCAACAGCCGCTACCGCGGCCGGAGATACCTTGATCTGCACACAAGGTGCAGGGAGTAACGTGAGTACACCAACTCAGTAAGTAAAAAGTCCAAACTATGGACTGATAGGTAGTGACGGACTAAAACTCAACAGGTGAACAGAATTAAACTATGCAGTAAAGTAGGCATGCTTTCCATTGAAGTATTCAGCTCAAGAAGTAAAGTAAATGCAAATCTGAACAATGTAAAGTAATAAGCTCAACGTAACTCTAAGTACCAATGCACAGAATGCATGAAAATGTACCATGTACCTCCACTCTCAAGTGCTCAACCACTCGGAACTGTATATGGCCATCTGACCCAGGGAAGATCCATCCCGGAATATATACACATCGCTGACAACAGTCGTTCACTACCGATGAAGGCCATTCCAGCCCTAAGAAGAAGATCCATCTCCAGGTATAAATACTTCAGACAAGATCCATGCCCAGGGAAGATCCATCCCTCAAAATATTAGTTGCGCTCACTGGGGGTGTGTTATAGACTCCGGAGGGGCTCCTACAGCCCAAGCGCTATCACAATCATCAACATAACCACTACGGCGTGCAGCCCGATCCCATAACTTTCACTCATAATCAGGCTCTCGGCCTCACTCAGCCATCACTCTCCAGTCTCACACACACTGGCTCACAATGCCATGAAACTAGCCCGAAACAATGATATGATGTGCCAAATATTAACCACTGAGACTGAGACGTGATATGATATGCATGAATAAGACTGAGTACAGAATATCAATGAAACTAATGAGATGACAGCAAGAAACGACCACTCGGGTCTCAACAGTATCGATGTGAAGCCCTAACATGATATCTAGCATGATTTACATCACATTTACTTAATCACATGATAGAAACACGGATATCAGCAAGAAAAAGTCACTAAGCGGTGTCATGGAATGAACCAGGCCACAATTCTCACAGCGCACTCCCACACGCCCGTCACTTTTCATGTGGGTCACCTCAATATTAATCACATAACACATAGCTCGGGGTTTCGAACCTTCAGAACCAAGTTTGGAAGCGTTACTTTATAACTAGGGATTTTGGCCTACTATTTGCTCTCTTTTGCTTAGGTTTTGGGTCAAAAATTGCATTAAGGTATTCCTGAAAACTAACTTAAGGTGCTTATTTGCAGGTTTTGGTCAAAATGAGGCAAAGAAGCCTAAATGAACTCATAAATGAGTCGAACTTGCACAAGCCCAAAGAATGGAACTGGAGCGCTGTCAGCACTATCATTACGCGGTCGCGTAAAACCCTCTGTTGAGGCGATTAAAAATATGCTGCAGTGAAGTGATGTTCAGAGAAGTTGCAGCCAAGTGCTAACACTGCCGGTGACCACGATACAAAAGTGCGGCTGTGAAACAATTAGCGCAGACGCGAGTGAAATTGCGCTGAGAGCGAAAGATCAAGAATCAGAGACCTTGCAATCTTGGGCCAAGCAAAGAGCGCAGTCCGCGTCATTTTTACGCGGCCACGAAGCCACCTAACGTTGAGGCCGTTGATATTTTGCTGGGAGCGAGACTAGGGGTTCAAGAGTTGCAAGTGAAGTTAAATTGCAGAATGCGGTCCGCGAACATTTTACGCGGCCGCGATTGAAGCCAACGCGGACACGACTGTATTTACGCGGTCCACAAAACAAACTCCAGCCCAGATCCAAGTAAAGAAAAATACGGACCTCGCTCCTTATTTCGCGGCCGCCGATGACTAAACCCGGATGCGCCCAGTTTTATACTGGCAGCGGAACCTCCGTAGGGGTATTTTTGTACAGTAACTTCAGTTGTGTATAAATAGATCTTTTGCACATTTTTAGGTTATCTTTTGTATTAGGGAGCTCGTGAACAGCATCACTTTACCACTTTGAGTAATTTTAGTGTTGCTTTAGCTTATAACTTTATATTTTGTTCTTGTAATTAACTTTTATGGATTATATTTCATCTCCATCTTTGATTTCTACCTTAATTATGAGTAGCTAGACCCATTATCTAGGGATGTGACTTAACCCTAGTGTGGGTATTTAACGGGTCTTCAATTTTAGGGCTTATTTATTTATGGGTTAGTGATATTTAGCTTGTTTCATGCTTTATCTGTTGAATTGGTGGTTGCAAACACTGAAACGTGCCTTTTTTACTAGGGCTCTTCTTGAGAAAGAGGGCCCAAGCCTAGGTAAAATAGGCTAACAAGGAATTGGGGTGAATTCAAGAGATTGATAGCCCCAATTAAAGGGATAAACCTAGAGATAGTAATACCCGACTTGAGCCAATTTCACTTGCACTGTTTGACCACCCAATTAGGCTTGAGAAAGCCAATTCGGGCAAAGTCACTCAAACTACCAATAGGTATAGAGTGAGTAATTAAGTGTGAGGTTATATCACGACCCCAGATACAACAAGCTTGTCCTAAATTCTAGACCCCATTAGATACTCGCCTAGGTGTAAGTCACTTTCCTAGTGCTTTTTATTAATTGAGAAAACTCCTACAAAAATATTATACTTAGATTATTTTCAGCAATGAATAGTAATACAATTAGTATAGAATCAAACCCACTCATGGTTAGAAGTGTAATTAAATACAACACATATAGCTAGATTAGATAGAAACCCAACTCTCAACCAATAGTAACTCCATGTGGTTATCGATCCCGACCTTTTGGTAAAAGCTACATCGGCCACTCCTCTCCATTATATAGTGGTGCAGGGTTGGAGCCGATCATTACTTAACTCAATCAAGCCAAAATCCTACTCCGTGACGACCTTGCCTCTCGAATCGGCCTCCAAATGCCTCGAATCTAGCCACAAACAATTCGATACAATTAACACGAGCTAAAGGAATCAATTCCATAAGAATATGTTGAGTTGTAGGTCAAAAGCCAAAAAGTCAACTCAAAAGTCAGGCCCTGGACCCACGTCTGAAAATGTGACAAAAATGGAAGCCGGGGAGCTCACTTTCTGGGTGGGTGATGAAAAGGTTATCTTCCACGTGTGAAAATCAATGAGGTAGCCGAATAGTACTGAGGTTTGATATTTTTTGGATCTTGTGACGGAAGTGATAATTGATGATACAAGTGGAATAATCAATGTGGAAGATCTTATGGAAGCTGTTTTGTTGAACCATGAGGATGATGTAAAGGATGGCTTGGTTGAATGTGGAAATGCCTTGCAAGGAATGGGATCCTAATCTTATGGTCCCCGTAAGCTCTCCTTGGACTTGGAAAATCGGAAGACTCCATCGACAAAGCCCTCGATCAAGGAGCCACCAACATTGGAGTTGAAGCCTCTCCCATCACACCTCGGGTATGACTTCTTAGGCCCTTCTTCTACATTACATGTTATTCTTTCTTCTTGCTTAACCAAAGTGTAGGTAAACTCCACTCTTGAAGTGCTTCAAAGAAGAAAAAAGGCAATTGGATGGACCTTAGCTTATATTCGGGGCATAAGCCCCGCCTTTTGCATGCATAAATTATACTTGAGGATGATGCAAAAGCGTCTGTGTAACATCAACGGAGGTTGAATGAAGCTATGCAAGAGGTTGTCAAAAATGAGATTATCAAATGGCTTGATGCAGGGGTTATCTATCCAATCTCATACAGTGCATGGACTTCACCGATGCAATGTGTGCCGAAAAATGGGGGTAGAACTGTGGTGAAAAATGAGAAGAATGATTTGATCCCTACTAGGACTGTGACCGGATGGAGGATATGCATGGACTACAGAAAGCTGAATAATGTGACCCAAAAAGATCATTTTACATTGCCCTTCCTTGATCAGATGTTAGACAGACTTGGCCTAATATTGTTTCTGGATGGGTACTCAGGTTACAATCAGATTCTCATAGCCCCAGAAGACCAAGAGAAAACCACCTTGACCTTCCCATATGGAACCTTTGCATTCTCTCGGATGTCGTTCGGATTGTGTAATGCACCCGCTACATTTCAGCGGTGCATGATGGCTATATTTATAGACATGGTGGAGGACTTCCTCGAAGTCTTTATGGATGATTTTAGTGTGGTTGGAGACTCATTTGAAGAATGTTTTCAAAAGTCTTGACAAGGTTCTAGCCCGATGTGAAGATACAAATCTTGTGCTTAATTGGGGGAAATGCCACCTTATGGTCGAGGAAAGCATTGTCCTCGTCCATATGATCTCAAAGGATGGAATCAAAGTGGACAAGGCAAAAATATAAGTGATTTCAAAGCTACCTCCTCCAACTTCTGTCAAGGGAGTTAGAAGTTTTCTTGGGCGTGCGGGGTTCTACCGAAGGTTCATCAAAGACTTTTCCAAATTAGTGAACCCTTATGCAAGCTATTAGAGAAGGATGCACAATTTGATTTCAATGAAGGGTGCATAAAGGCTTTTGAGCTCTTGAAGTATAAATTAACAACCACTCCAATCATTATCACACCAAATTAGAGATCTCCCTTTGAGCTTATGTGCGACGCAAGTGACGTTGTGGTAGGAGCTGTCTTGGGGCAAAAGGTGAACAAGATATTTAATCCAGTGTACTATGTAAGCAAAACTATGAATGATGCCCAGGTTAATTATACAGTGACGGATAAAGACTTGTTAGCAATTGTGTTCTCCATGGAGAAGTTTAGGCCTTATTTCATGGGCGCCAAAGTGATTTTTCATACCGACCACGCGGCGTACGGTATTTGATGACAAAGAAGGACTCAAAATCTATATTGATGAGATGGTTTTGTTGCTTCAAGAATTTGACCTCGAGATCATTGATAGGAAAGGAAGTGAAAATTAGGTTGCGGATCATTTGTCCCGTTTAGAAGAGCAAGGGAGACCCAAAGATGGTATTGAAGTTAATGATGCTTTCCCAGATGAGCAACTCCTCTCAGTTTCTTTGAATGATATGCCTTGGTTTGCGGATGTTGCCAATTTCTTTGTTACCAAAATTTTCCCGTGTGAGCTCTCTTCTAACCAAAGGAAGAAAATCAAACGGGATAGTTTGGACTATTATTGTGACGAGCCCTACTTGTTCAAGATTTGCAACGATGGAGTGATTCGCATGTGTGTCCCAGAGGAGGATCAAATGAGCATACTTGATGCTTGTCATTCCTCTCCCTACGGTGTTTATCACGGTGGGGCGAGGACTGCTTCCAAGGTTCTTAGTCATGGTTTTTATTGTCCAACCCTGTATAGAGATACAAGTGAGCTTGTCAAGAGATGTGATGAATGTCAGAAAGCTGGGGGAATATCAAAGAAGGATGACATGCCTCTCACAACTATTCTTGAAGTTGACATTTTTGATGTGTGGGGCATAGACTTTATGGGGCATTTTGTGAGTTCATGTGGCAATACTTACATTCTGGTGGCGGTTGATTATGTTTTCAAGTGAGTCGAATCCGTGGCTTTTCCCAACAACGAAGCCCGGAGTGTAGTGGTGTTCCTCAAGAAGAACATTTTCACATGGTTTGGTACTCTTCGGGCAATTATCAGTGACGGGGGGTCTCATTTCTGCAATAAGGCATTTGACACTTTGCTTACAAAATATGGTGTCAATCACAAGGTCTCAACTCCTTATCATCCCCAAGCTAGTGACAAGTGGAGGTTTCAAATAGGGAAATCAAAAGCATCTTATCAAAAACTGTGAATGCCAATAGAACAGATTGGTCAAGGAAGCTAGATGATGCATTGTGGGCTTATAGGACTGCATTTAAGACTCCAATCGGTATGTCTCCGTACCGTTTGATGTTTGGTAAAGCGTGTCATTTGCTGGTTGATCTAGAACATAAAGCCATGTGGGCCTTGAAGAGGTTAAATCTTGAGTGGGATTTTGCAGGAAATCTCTGGGTGGAACAACTCAATGAGCTAGATGAATTCCAATTTCATGCCTATTCAAGCTCATCATTGTACAAGGAGAAGATGAAATACTTGCACGACAAGTATGCCCGAAACAAGGAATTTAAGGAGGGTTATTTGGTCCTTCTCTTCAACTACCGGTTACGTCTGTTTTCGGGTAAGATAAAGTCCAAATGGAGTGGTCCCTTTGAGTTAGTGCATGTAACACCTTTTGGTGCTCTTGACTTGAAAAACAAAAATGGTTAAATCTTCCGGGTTAATAGGCATCGTATAAAGAATTACTTGGGCAAGTTTTATGACAGCCACGTGGTGACATTGATAAAGTTTTAATGATGATGGTAACCTGCATCGTGTCGAGATGTTAAATCAGGCGCTTCTTGGGGAGGCAACCCAAGTGATTTTTCTTTGTTTTTCTTTTTTCTTCTTAGATTAGGCTCTTTTGAACTAACTGGTTGTGAGATTTGTGAACGAATTGTTGATGCAGTGCAGGACTAATACTGGAAACTTTGGCTAGGTGTGGAATTGGACCGCTGACCGCGCTCAAAATTCCGCGGTCAGTGGAAGAATTTTCACGGGGGAAAAAAATTGAAGCGTACGCGGACTTGAAAAGTCCAAAATGTAATCTCTCTGAAGTTTCATCCGCGTCCGCGGTGGATTTTTCGCGGTCAGTGGACCCTATTCTGCGGCCGCGCCCATTTTCAACTCCCAGCGGTGTTATTGAGCCTATTGCTCTTCAAGACAGCCAAAAGCACGGACCCCGGTGGAATTCCGCGGCCGCTCCAGGTAAGTCGGTGTGGGCCCTTAGGGTTTTAGTATAAATAGGAGGACCCTCATCTTTATACACTTTTAACACCCTCACTTCTCAAAGTCCCTTTTGCACTATTTATCTGCTTCTTGTTTCATCTAAATATCATCTCATATAGCAAGAGTAATTTCTACAACAAATTAAACAACTAGTATGCTCAATTTCTTTGTCTTAATTTTAGTTCTTGTTTTCTTTTTCTTTTTAGATAGTTTCAATTTTAGATAGTTAGGGTTAATGCAAGCCAAGAATCAAAATTAGGCTTAATTGAAGTTAAAATTGGTTGGGTAATTGCTTTTGATTCCTAATGGGGGTTGGGGTGTTTCACTTTGCTTTTTAATTTCCTAAATTCTATGCTAAATGTAAACCCTAGCTCATGAACGTCTCCTCAGAACCCATTAGTTTTGAATTCCACGGGCGCGAACATAACTCTGCGGTCCGCGTTCATAAGCTTGCTGTGGAAAAATATGGGTTGAATTTTCGCGACCGCGGTGATATTTTCGCTGACAGCTACTTGAATTACACGGCCACGCTTCAAATTCCGCGGACCGTGGAACTAAGTTTCAGAGAGTTGATACATTGGGTCTGCGACCACGTTTGTTTTTACGCGGATAGCGGTGAAGCGTTCGCGGTACCGCCCAAAATTACGCTGTCAGCGGTGGTCCATCTTCAGAGAATGGGTAGTCTGAACCCCAACCTCTCGCAATCGCGGCTCTTTTTTTCTCGGACAGCAGTGGCCAGTCCACTATGCTTTGACACTGTAATCATGTATCTACTTTCATCTGATACTTGATTGAATACCAATACTAATGAGCTTTCACTAATTGTGTATGCACAACCAGGGAGGGGAGAGTCCTCCCAGGGCCGGGGGAGAGGAAAACAACCAGCTGCACCCCTAGCTCCTAAAGTCCTCATTGGAAAGAAACAGACTCTCTGGAGGCCCACTCCTGACACTTCGGAGACCAATGAGTTTGTCCCCTCTGGGGAGATTTCAGAGGGAGAAGTTGGCCAGACTCAACAGGAGGCACAATCCCAACCCCGTCGCCTCATAAATGAATCAACTTTTTTGTCCGGCTCTTCTGATAGTTTGGGAGATAGTGACACTCCACCACCCACGGACCCAAGTGCAGCAGATGTAGCCTCCACACTAGCCCTAGTACATATTGATAGTGATGATGATGTCCCGAACGACGGGAGGAGTGGTGACACCCAGAAAGAGGGATTGGTGAGATCAAGGAATCTGGTGGTATGGAAAGACCGATTTGTGAGTGAGAAAGCCTACCACAAGTTCCGAGAGTGGTGGCCTCAAAGGTCACTTACATTGGAGAGGGTATTCATTGAGCGAGACCTTATACCCCACAACCCAAATATCAAGTGGCACTTCAATGATAGAGTGGGGTAGAATTTCTTCACCAGCAACTTTCCGGAGGCCAATGAGTTTTTTGTCAAGGAATTCTATGCAATGTCGCCCACATCAAAAAGGGCACATATTTGACCAAAGTCCGCAACAAGAAGATTATGTTTGATGGAAAAACTTTAAACGACTATGCTGGGTTAAATGACGAGGATGAGTCCCTTTATTTGGACAAGGTGGCTATGGATGAGTTAGCCCGCCTTTGGCTTGCTTCAGTGATTGCTATTCCGGGCACTAATCCAGCTTGACTGACACCCGGGGTCCCTATCTAGAGGAACACTCTGAGCTTCGAAGCGAAGGGGTGGTCTACTTTTGTGTGCAGCCGGTTGGACCATAGTATACATGACAGTGATATGCCAGTCTACCGGGCTATTATTGTGGGGGCTATCATGGTGGGGTTCCCGATCAACGTCGAGAATATTATGGCCAGGGTGATTACCAGAGCGATTGGCAAGGATGAGAAGTCATATCCTTTCCCAAACTTCCTCACTATGTTCCTAGAGGACCGGGGAATAGAAGGACGCAACTTTGACACCAAGGTAAACCAAAGAGGCCATTTTCCCGGTACAGCCTACAGGGTCCGGACAACCACAAGTCCAAGGGCAAAGCCACCACTTCCATTGGCCAGTCTGAAGAGCCAGAGGTGGTGGCCACTGATTTCGAGCCTTCTACTGCCGAGGGTTCATCTGCTGCCATGCTACATCCTCCCTCCGGACCATCTGCCTTTATTCCTACTTCAGTGCCTTCTTCTTCAGCATACCCTCAGACTGCTCTGAGGGTCAACCAGACATTGGCTGGCATCAACAATTGGCTGCAGGTAGCTACATCAAAGCTATCTTCCTTATCCAGTGTCGTAGCAGCCCATGCAGCCCCAACCTAGCTCCAGATGCCTCCATCATTGGAGGAGTCATTGAAGATCATTCTTGACAACCAGAAGAAAATTCTGGAGTCTTTGGGAACCCATGAGAAGGAAATCAAATCCCTGGGTAAACAGATAAGGAAGATGAAGAAGGGCCAAGAAGATTTGAAGAAGGAGGTGGCAAAACTCACTGCAGCTGGTGACATCCCTCTTGATTTTCTTCATAGGAGAGCCTGCCCCTATAGCTCAGACAGCGCAGCCATCACACATGCCAGAGCAGGAGGCCGTCAAAGAGCCGGTGAGGAGGGTGGTGATCCCCCAGACTGAGGGTTTGGAATTCAGTTGGAGGATCCCGAGGGAGATGACTCAGGCCAGCCACAGGACCCAGCCAGTGACCCCATGCAGATAGAGGCATCATAGGGAGTTTTCTTTACTCTCTACCCTTCCCCTATTCTGTTTTTGCTTTTAGCATTGAGGGCAATGCAAATTTTTAATTGGGGGGTGGCCTATTTTGATGATGATTTGGATGATTTGGTATGTAATAACCTTGATACTACTTTATATTTTATTTACTTATCGTACTTTATTTTCGTAACTTTTATCTTTGGTATGTAATTAAAGTTACCTTTCCATGTATTTATTCATTCCCCTTTTATGTATATTCGTTTCAATCCCCTATTGTACATATTCATTTTACTTTCCGTATTTTTACTTTATAACTTCTTTTATAATTTTCCTAAATAGTTTAACTTCTATTTCCTTTAGTAGCTTCTTTTTGAATTTATAGCTTCTTTTTACATTTTCGTGATCAATAAGCCTTTGGTTTTCTTAATGCCACAGTTCTTTCCAAGGGTGGAATTTGTGTGAACCGGGTGGCTCTTCCCTACGATGGATGGCGTGACAACATTCTTAAGGGATTGAGTCTTTTTTTCTTTTTGTTTTGATATATGGTAGTAATGAATAAAAGTGACTCAAGTAAGATTCACTTGGCACCAGCACATTTACCTTCGACTTCATGGTTAGAGACAAGTTATAGACGAGACTAGCTCTAGTTGTGGCCCTTAGAATCTTGAGTTGACTAAAGCTATCATCAAGTGGTTGTCGTGGCCATATGTGAGTATCAATCGTAGCTAGGGTTGTTGTGGGCCCTCGACTCTATTCTCTTTAAAAATCCAGTGGCTTGAGAGGTGAGGTTTTGAATTGCAAGTCCAAGTGTCGTGCCAACAAGTCTAGAACTTGCCCCGAATATTTTTCTAAGCGAAATTCTAAGTGTAGCTCAACTTGAGAAGTGATTATAGGCTCTGCTTGGTCCCATTTGGATTTGAAAACTTCCATAGACTACCATTATAATATCTTTAGTCAACCCATTTGAGCCTAAGCCTTTTCGTTCAATAACCGCATTACAAGCCTTCATCTGTTTTATAATGACCCTCTCTTGGCACCCAATCTTTCCTTAGCATCCAGATGAACAATAGTTAAAACATAAGTTTGGGTAGAGATAAGGAAATTCAAAGTGATGAAAGGTTCAAAGAACAAAAAGACTTGATGAAATGGAATGGCAAAAAAAAGGATGAAAAGACAAAAAAAAGCATGTCAAAAGAAAAGAAAAGGTTGAAAGGATTCAAGAAAACAAGATTGAAAGGCTTGGAATGATTAGAAAAGGAGAAAAATGATCGTCGTATAGAAGAAAGAGCGACAATGTGTCTCTCTAGTTCCCCCAAGGAAGAATAAAATGACTCAAAGAGGCAAGAAAGCATAAGCCGAATTGAGAAAAATGGAGTGCTTAAGGAAAGATGATACCATCATAGTTCATTATGTCTGACCTTGATCCAAAATGCCTTCATTACATCCCTCTAAAGCCCTATAGGATTTCAAGTTGAGCGAGCTTACATTAGTGGTGATTTACATGAGGGGCAAGCTTATGGTACTTAGAGCCGGACTTGTGGCATTCTTTTGAGAGTGATGAGCGCACTTCTTGTCAATCCCGGCTTTGAGTGTACATTCTATAAGGTGAGATGATCTCATGGAGAGGAGAGGAGAAGGAGTCTGGGATCCACAGTGACCTACGTGATAGAGCGAGTCCCTTTGATGAATTGAGTCAACTCTTGAAGCTTTTGTGTCACATTAGACGTATGGAACTAAAACAGTCATTGCATAATGTTGTCAATAATGCATTTGAGTTGAGGGTAATTGTTAGTTCCAATTGAAGCTTGATAAAGTTACTTTAGGACAGCTCAAATTTTACTTTCTTTTTCTTGTGGAGGTGGGAATTACCTTGTTTGCTTGAAGACAAGCAAAAGCTTAAGTTTGGGGGAGTTGATAACTAGGGATTTTACCCTACTATTTGCTCTATTTTGCTTAGGTTTTGGGTCAAAAATACGTTAAGGTATTCCCGAAAACTAACTAAGGTGCTTATTTGTAGGTTTTGGTCAAAATGAGGCAAAGAAGCCTAAATGAACTCATAAAGGAGTCAAACTTGCACAAGCCCAATGAATGGAAGTGGAGCACTGTCGGCGCTGTTATTACGCGGTCGCGTAAAACCCTCTGCTGAGGCGATTAAAAATATGGTGCAACTAAGTGATGTTCAGAGAAGCTGCAGCCAAGTGCTAACACTACCGCTGACCGCGATACAAACGTGCGGCCGCGAAACCATTGACGCGGCCATGAGTGAAATTGTGCTGAGAGCGGAAGATCAAGAATCAGAGACCTTGCAATCTTGGGCCAGGAAAAGAACGCGACCCGCGTCATTTTTACGCGGCCGCGAGGCCACCTGACACTGAGGCGGTTGATACTCTGCTGGGAGCGAGAGTAGGGGTTCTGAGAGTTGCAAGTAAAGTTAAATTGCAGACGCGGTCTGTGAACATTTTACGCGGCCGCGATTGAAGCCAACGCGGACACGACTGTATTTACACGGTCCCCAAAACAAACTCCAGCCCAGATCCAAGTAAAGAAAAATGCGGACTGCGCTCCTTATTTCGCGGCCGCCGATGACTAAATGCGGACACGCCCAGTTTTACGCTGACAACGGAACCTCTGTTGGGGTATTTTTATCCAGTAATTTCAGCTATGTATAAATAGATTTTTTTCACATTTTTAGGTTATCTTTTTGTATTAGGGAGCTCGTAAACAGCAGCACTTTACAACTTTGAGTAATTTTAGAGTAGCTTTAGCTTATAGCTTTAGATTTTATTCTTGTAATTAACTTTTATGTCTTATATTTCATCTCCATCTTTGATTTCTACCTTAATTATGAGTAGCTAAACCCATTAGCTAGGGTTGTGACCCAACCCTAGTGTGGGTATTTAATGGGTCGTCAATTTTAGGGCTTATTTGTTTATGCGTTAGTGATATTTAGCTTGTTTCATGCTTTAACTATTGAATTGGTGGTTGCAAACACTGATTCGTGCCTTTTTGACTAGGGCTCTTCTTTAGAAAGAGGGCCAAGTCTAGGTAAAATAGGCTAACAAGGAATTGGGGTGAATTCAAGAGAATGATAGCCCCAATTAAAGGGTTAAACCTAGAGATAGTAATACCCTACTTGAGCCAATTTCACTTGCACTGTTTGAACACCCAATTAGGCTTGAGAAAAGCCAATTCGGACAAAGTCACTCAAACTACCAAGAGATATAGTGTGAGTAATTAAGTGTGAGGTTATATCATGACCCCAGATACAACAAACTTGTCCTAAATTCTAGACCCCATTAGATACTCGTCTAGGTGTAAGTACTTCCCTAGTGCTTTTTATTAATTGAGAAAACTCCTACAAAAACATTATACTTAGATTATTTTCAGCAATGAATAGTAATACAATTAGTATAGAATCAAACACACTCATGGTTAGAAGTGTAATCAAATACAACACATATAGCTAGATTATATAGAAACCCAACTCTCAACCAATAGTAACTCCATGTGGATATTGATCCCGACTTTTCGGGTAAAAGCTACATCGACCACTCCTCACCATTATATAGTGGTGCAGGGTTGGAGCCGATCATTACTTACCTCAATCAAGCCAAAATCCTACTCTGTGATGACCTTGCCTCTCGAATCGGCCTTCAAATGCCTCGAATCTAGCCACAAACAATTTGATACAATTAACACGAGCTAAATAATCAAGTCCATAAGAATATGCTAAGTTGTAGGTCAAAAGCCAAAAAGTCAACTCAAACGTCGGGCCCCGGGCCCACGTCTCAAAATCTGACAAAAGTCGCAAAATTCGACAACCCATTCGATTATAAGACTAACCATACTAGTTTCTCTTAAATCCGACCTCGAATCGACTTCCAACTCTCAAAAGTTCATTTTATGAAACTCCACCACTTTTCCCCAAATTTCATCCCAAATAATTAATCGATCGATGAATTCAATGATATATTCATGATTATTAGCCAAAACCGAGTTAGAATTACTTACCCAGATAATTTCCCTGAAAAAATCCCGAAAAGTCGCCTCAAACCGAGCTCCCAAAGTCCAAGATGTGAAATAAAACCCTAAATCGAGCTTATATAGTGCTCTCTGAACCTTCACTGCGCGGTCCATATAAATCCATCGCGGCCGCACACTCGTCACTGTGGTCCGCATAATTGCCACCGCGGCCGCATAAATACCTCCTGTCACACCTCTTTTTTCCCGATAGGGGTGGGATAAGGGAGTTTTTCCAATTTAAGTGACATAAATCGATTTTGGGATTATTTATTTAATTTCAGAGTCTCCACTTGGAATATTTATGGTATCCCAAGTCACCGGTTTATTTTAAATCCTAAATCGAGGAAGTTTTGACTCTATTTTAAAAGTCTGCGAACTAGAAACCCAGGTAAGAAATTCTGTTAACCCGGGAGAAGGTGTTAGGCACTCCCGAATTCCGTGGTTCTAGCACGGTCTCTTAACTATAAATAATTGGCCTAATTATCTAATTAATTACATGTCTTAAATCTATTGTCAATTTTTAAACCTTTTGAACTGCTTTTAATATTTGTGGAATTATTCTTAAACAAGTCACGATGGCGTACACTTGTTATTTTGGACACGTTGCAAACCGTGCCACATGAAATGCACCCGCAATTTACAACATGTTTATTTTAATTAGTGTTTGAAGTTGTGGTCGGGTCGCATAAGATGCAAACCCGTATGTAGATTACATAATCATGACTATGGTCATGATGATTTAATTGCATATCTAAAGCAAACTATTATTTTTCATAAGTTTTTTTGTTTTTCCTAAGTTATTTGTAACATTAACTTAAGAGTGAAAGAGGTGTTGGACTAAAAGATGAGGATTTGGGCCATGGAGAAATCTGGCCCAGACACTCTAAATGAACTAGGCCAGTCGTGATTTGTGTTTCAGCAAGAGGAAAACATACAACACATACTACCCAATTCCAATTCTACTTATACAAGAATGAAAAAATACATAAGAAGATTATTACACTCAAATTTGAATTAACGATACTAGTAAGATTTCGAACGATCTAGATTAAATTACAACTATACTAATTTTAAAGATAGGTACATGAATCAGTTATTGGGTTTTACACCTAGGCACATCTTTCTATTACAGTTTTCTATTGGAAAAATACACATTTGTTCAGTTTTAAGGTTGATTTATACAAAGAATATGACACATATGAAATTATAGCATTTGAATTTGTCAAAGACACTGATAATTCATAAAATATATCTTGAGGTTTGATGTCGACTAGATTTGCAAAGGGGATACAAGACTAAAGGTTTTTGTTTTTTGGAAATCTGGGTCGTGGCTAGCAGGCCCAGTAAGGTCTATCTTTTCCAATTTCTTTGAGGGTCTCAGATTTGAGACCCACTAGCCCAAGATTTGGCCCTGTTTGTTACAAGGCCCAATGTGGCTGAAACTTCTTGCCATAATCTGGCCCAGAAGTGTAAATATTATGATCATGCTAGCCTAACATCACTCTTTAATACAATAATCATATTTAAGAATGTCAAATAAAAATGAAATAATACTGAAATTTATATTATACAACCCATATGATAAATATTAGTAAAAAAAAGCTAATCTATCTTTTAAAATAATATTGATAGCTTCACTCTCTTCTAATGATTGGCTGGCGCAAATAGCTCATGTATGAGATGAATCTGCATGTAAGAATCTCCAATGTAGTCATAAATATATATTGTATTAATCTTTATACCTACTTAACACACTGCTAGATCAGTGTCTAACTAAGAAGGAGTATCCATAGTCATAGGTAAACTTTAACATCTAAAAGATAAAATAAAAAGACTAAGCATAGATTTTTCCTAAAAAATTTAACGGGACAGCATGCTCACATAATAGATAATACAGTTAGAAACATAGAACTCAAGGTGATAAATGATAGCAAATAGAAGCTATACAACTAAAATGAAGATATAGACATTTGCACCATGGATTTAAACAAGATCATTTCACTCAATATAAGGATAGGGTTACATACCTATAAGTGAACAAAACAGCAAGAAGAAGGACCAAAAAGGGGTCAATAAGCAAAGACATTTGGAGCTTAATCAGCAGTACCAACACAGCAACAACCCAGAAAACAAAACCTAGGAAAAGACCAGCTGAAAATAGCAGTTTTTAACCATGAAAAACCTCAGTAAAATCATAACCAAACCATATATCGAACCAGATTTTTCTTTGTCATGATAGGAAGAAATTTTTCAGGAATTTTTTTATTTGAAAATTTTGTAGGACAGAAAACTGAAATCAGTATTTCAAGAGAACATTTATGTATCTCTTAAAGCAGTGTATCTAGCAGTTTTTAAGGAGGTATTTCTTTATAATCTGTCTAATTGTGTGTTTTTTAGAGCAGTCTTTCTATCAGTTTTCAGAGAGTTTTTCCTTATATTGTGTGTGTAATTGTCTGTCATTTTAAGAAATAGAGTAGCCTTTATATAGGCAATCTAGGGAAAGCATAAGTTAGGAATATTTCTTATCTTTTAAAATCTGAAAATAGTATAATACAGTTGTCAATTCTTATCCTATTTTCAGCATCTTTGTAACAGCTATGACAGTTGTACCAATTCTAGAAGGTTCTTCTATTTACAGCCTCTTTTTACCCCTGAAAAATTACTGTTTTTTTTTTTTACCTAAAAAAATCTGATTTAGTGATTTTCTTATTTCAGTTGATGTTTATCCTTATTTTAGAAGCATCTTGAGCTGTTACAACCAAGATTTTTTACTTAAAGTTCCTAAACTACCCTGAAATTACCCCTTATAGTTCAGGGTTAGATCACTTATTGAGTTGACTAGTTTTGACCTATTTGAGTGATTAAACGTAATAGCTAACCAGTAATGAAGAAGCTGAATTTTAAACTAGCAATTGATCCTAGGTGAATTACTTTCAGGATTTTAGGTTAAGCTAATTGTAATGATCCTATCATGTGTGATTAACTTAGTAATTAGACTTAATTAGTTATCTAAATTAGGAGTCAATTGTCTATTTTAATAACATGAGCCTAAGTTAACCAATTATGTACAAAACTCAGAATTTTATTACTTAACCATTAGGATGAATTAATTAGGCAAGGGTTTAAACATAACAGTTTCAGAGTTAGTCACTAAAATCAGAGAGCTAGGTTACTAGTTCTTATAACCCTAAGCATGTGCGATCATACTTAACAAAGGAAATTGATCAACAATCATAGATTAATGGTTAATCTACTTAAGAAGAGAGAGCAATAGGCTAGGAACAGGGTATAAAGTAGGAAAATGAAGTCCTAAAATCAGAAGTCTCAATCACAATCGGAGGCTAACTTATAATCATACTCAAAGCAACAAACTAAATTAGGATTTTTAAAATCAGGATAGGCATGGGAACCCTGGACTAATTAGTTTAGGATTAAGTAATAAAATTAGAGTTAACCTAAATTACTATTTTAAATAGACCTAATCATGCAGGATTAAACTAAAGTGGAAATCAGTTAATTAACACATAAGCTATTTTTCAAGAAGAAACAGTCAAGAAAGAAACTGGAAAACCTAGAATAAATTAGTCGAGTCATGCAAAAATCAACAAATAAACCTATAATGAAATTTAAAGCAGTATTTGACAACAAAGAAAGGGAAACATAAGCCAATCAGTCAAAACATCATAAACTAACAAAAAATCTAAAACTAAAAACCTAAGCCAGTGATTTCAGAATCATATTTAAACGAATAAATAAATTTAAAAAATAAAGTTTTAAGGGATACCAGTTAATAGGAGAAGTTTGGCCGGAAAAAGGTTGGCCGCCGGATTTTGGCCCGATTCCGGCGAGGTTTAAAACGAATCAAACCCATGTGAATCACTTGATCTTGTCAAAAGCAAGTGACTCACGTAGGTTCGAACCATTAACTTGCTCAAAATCGAACGGAGTCGAATTTTTAGAGTTCCAGAATTGCAGATCCGAAATTACTAGATTTGGGGAGGTTTTTTGGGGAAATTAAGGGTAGGATGAGGTTGAGGGTGATGAGGAGGTTGTCTGGTATGATTTTGGTTTAATTTGGAGGTGGTCCGCAGCCGGTAGGCGATTTTCGGCTGGCGGACCACGGTGGTGGACAGCGGAGACGAGGAGGGGTTAGAGAGAGACGGGGAGACGAGAGGGGTGTTGAGGAGGTGAGTTTGAGGGTGTGGTGTGTGTTAGGACAGTTAAATAGTGTGGGGGAGGGGATTTTAGGACCATTAGATCAAGATGATCCAACGGCTGGGATTAGAATAAGGTGAAACGGGATCGTTTTGTTTTTGGACGAGTTAGATGATTTGGGTTGGGTGTAATTGGATATTTAGGAGGGGATTTGGGCCTAGTTTTTTTAGGAATGGACCAATTCGATTACCTTAATAATTTAGGTTTAATTAATTAAATCAATTAATAATCCTAATTAAAATTCTAAAATATATTAATTTTTTAACCTAATTTTAATCTAATTCTAAATTAACTAGTGAGTTAATTAAAACTGAAGCCATTAATTTAATACTCATGATTACTTAAAGAACAAATTTTGTAATTTTCTTAATAAAAATGATTAAATTATGCAACTAAGTATTACATTAAATCAAAAACCTAATTATTCAAGATAATAAAGGTTTTAAAATATTTTTTTGTTATTATTTTATATTTTATAAATTTTAAAAGATGAATTATGATCATACAGTGCAAATAATTCACAAATAAACACTTAAATTCAACAAAAATATATATAATTAAATTATTTATCAAATTTTGTAGGAGTATTTAATAGGTGGAAAATTACATGCTCACAGATGCCCCTCTTTGCTCGGAAACACGAAGAGTTTTCGGGCAAAGACAAAGTGAGCAGTTATGAACAACTTTTACCCGTTCAAATACTCCATGCGAAGCGCTTTTGAAAAGTCTGACCGAACCTTGCTTCAACGGTTGCCTACATATCCTTGGCTATAAGGGAATCAAGTCAGTGTAGTTCTGGGAGTTTTGGTATCTGGGACTATGATGCGAGACTAAAATGCATAGTTTAATATGTAATATACCGTACAGTTGAGGTGCATTAACGATAAAAATACACTTTTTATGTGCTTAATAGAGTTTATTTTATGTGTAGGTGAATTGGAGATGGAAACGGAGCTAAAGGGATGCAAATACGTTGAAAATACGCAAAAGGAGACACCCGGGCGATAGCCGGGTGTTTGCCCCCTGAAGCCTGACCCTACCTGGCGTTAGGGGGCGTTTACCCCATAAGGCCAGGCAGCCCCTGGCGTTAGGGGGGCGTTAGGGCCCAAACGCCAGGCCTGCCCTGGCCTTAGGGGTGCGTTAGAGCCCAAACGCCCGGGGTCCCCAGTTTCGGCCAAATCCGAGTTTTGACGAGTTAAGTGTTTTCCGGTTGAAATAGAAGTCTTCCACATGGTTAGGGTTCGCCCTAAACATATAAATAGATACCAAAAAACACAACTTAGGAGGACGGAGAAGATTCGGAAGGATTTCGAAGGATTCAACAAGAAAACACCACAGAAGTGACAAACATTGATTTCTACATCTAGTATTCATTACTTTGCATTTCAATTACGCAATTTATTTTAGTTTTGATTCTGAATAACATGAGTATCTAAATTCTTTACTCTAGGGTTTTGGTAGAACCCGTTGGGGATGAATTCATTGTGATATTAATATATTTTGGTTGATTAATCTCTTTTTGTTCAACTACGTTCTTATTGTAGTTGATTGAAAGGGCCCTCAATTAGCTCTTCCTAATTATTATGTATCTACTTGAGAGAGAGAGTGCATATTTAGGTACTTTCTTGAACAACACCACTCCCGGAGTATAGACAAAAATCATAACCGAGGGTTTAGAGGTTAAATTAGAGATAACGATACTTCGGGTGCAATCTAAA